>RCUC01138347.1:0-29528 GCA_003697995.1 Taxidea taxus jeffersonii | reverse complement strand
CATGATAAGATTTTAGTTTATGCCTTTTTTTTTTAAAGATTTTATTTATTTATTTGACAGACAGAGATCACAAGTAGTCAGAGAGACAGGCAGAGAGAGAGGAGGAAGCAGGCCCCATGCAGAGCAGAGAGCCCGATGCGGGGCTCGATCCCAGGACCCTGGGATCATGACCTGAGCTGAAGGCAGAGGCTTTAACCCACTGAGCCACCCAGGCACCCCAGTTTATGCCTTTTGATGATGATGATGAAGAAATGGGTTAATGCTTATACATTTACAATATTTTTTATATTACACTATAATTTATATTATACATAACATATACATATATATTATATATAAAATATATTATATATAAATCATATATAAAATATAATATATATAATACATAATATACAATATATCTTTTATATTATATTATAATACATTTATAGATTTATACATTTATACTTCATCCCGCAAAGTTTAATTGCTTTAGCAATTCCAATTTAATTCCAACAGCTCCACCTCCTCATCCCTATATACTCACCTATATATGGGATATACTTGATTATACCTCATCTTTTCTAATTTAGCCATTGGAGTGCACAAGCCATAATATTGTGTTGTGGAGTTAATTTGTACAGTGAAGATGTGTGTGTGTGTGTGTGTGCGTGAAAGTATATATATATATATATGTACTCACACATGCACACACATGTGTACACACATGTGTGCACGTGTGAGTACATACATGTATGTGTGTATATATAAGTATATATGCATATGTAAATAATCTGAATATACACATGCACATACGTGTGAATTTATACATGTAAAATTTATATATACAGAACATGAGTGCATATATATGTGCATGTGTGTGCATATATATGTACATATGTATGTACACATATATACATAGTTCTATTGTAGTATTTCCCCAGAATTGAGTACATATAAGTACATACAGGAAATATATATTTATATATACATATATGTATATGTAAGTACATATGTATACACACATGAACATACATATACACACGTAAAATTCTATATATGAAGTATGAGTGTATATATGTGCATGTGTGCATGTATATATGATTGATCATATATGTGATACATCTCATATATGTCATATATTAAGGCATTTTCCCCCAGAGTTTAGTACATACAAGCAGACACTAAGACTCCAATTCCTATTAGGATAAAAATAGGATAAAAATCATTGGATGATATAAGGAATAGCTTAGCAGCACAAGATAAAACAAAAAGAAGTTAATTGTAATCATAATACTATAATATAATAACTGTTATGATTATGATTATTACTACTACAGGGTACAAGGACTTATCTTACATCTCTTTTCTCCTTAGAGTAGTTGTCCTCTATCCTACCCTTTGGGATATTCTTCTCAAAGGACTGGCTAAACACTTGAATTATTTTTATTGTACGATTTCTATCAATAAACAGGAAAGGACAGCTAATATGAGAATGTTATCAGGACTCTGTAATAATTCAGGTATAATCCATAACCTCCATCTTTCTTCAACTCTCTCTCCACTCCTGACTCTCCTCAAAGAATGTTTGATATACATCACCAATTGTTTACAACATGCATTTCAAATCAACATAGGATTGGCCCAAGAATCACATTTAACACAGTAGTCCCCTCATGGACTTTTCTTCTCCACAGTTTCTATTCCTGAGTTCAAAGTCCCATTCTGTATTCTACTCTTTTTTACAAGCAGACACAATGTTCATGAATGATTCAGGCTGAAATAAATTTTATTTAGCTTTTTATTCATTACAGACATGTATGGACAGAAATACTAGGTCATGAATGAAATAATGGAGGTAATGAACTAAAGAGAAATTTAGTTAATGTTTATACTCTTTTTGTAACTTGGTCTCTTAAGTTACTCAATGTGGTCACATTGTCTCATGCAGCAGAGAGTTGTAGGTCTTGCACAGTATGCCATCTTAAATTCTTTTTCACCACATTGATTTTTACATTGACCACTAAGCTTTATGCATGCTTCCCACCAATTAAAGACAGCATAGTGCTCTTTACTTCTGGCTGAAAGAAGGAAAAAATGAATAGGATTAAAAATTCAGGTAAGAAATACCAAGATTTATTTATTTTTTATTAACATATAATGCATTATTTGTTTCAGGAGTACAGGTCTGTGATTCATCAGTCTTACATAATTCATGGCACTGACCATAGCACATATCCTCCCCAATGTCCATCACTCAGCCATCCCATCCCTCCCAGCTCCCTCCCCTCCAGCAACCCTCAGTTTGTTTCCTGAGATTAAGAGTCTCTTATGGTTTGTCTCCCTTTCTGGTTTCATCTTGTTTCATTTTTCCCTCCCTTCCCCTATGATCCTCTGTCTTGTTTCTCAAACTCCTCATATCAGTGAGATCATATGATAATTGTCTTTCTCTGATTGACCTATTTCACTCAGCATAATACACTCTAGTTCCATCCATATCATTGCAAATGGCAAGATTTCATTTCTTTTGATGGCTTCATAGTATTCCATTGTGTATATATACCACATCTCCTTTATCCATTCATCTGCTGATGGAGTTCTAGGTTCTTTCCATAGTTTGGCTATTATGGACATTGCTGCTATAAATATTCGGGTGCACATGCCCCTTCAGATCACTACATTTATATCTTTAGGGTAAATACCCAGTAGTACAATTGCTGGGTTGTAGGATAGCTCTATTTTCAACTTTTTTTAAAATTTTTTTTTTATTTACTTGATAGAGATCACAAGTAGGCAGAGAAGGAGACAGAGAGAAAGGAGGAAGCAGCCTCCTCACTGAGCAGAGAGCCCGATGTGGGGCTCGATCCCAGGACCCTGAGATCATGACCTGAGCCAAAGACAGAGGCTTAACCCACTGAGCCACCCAGGTGACCCTATTTTCAACTTTTTGAGGAAACTCCATGCTGTTTTCCAGGGTAGAAATGCCAAGAATTAAAAGAAGACACACAAAGAAGTACAGACCACAGAGGGAAGAAAGAGGAAAAGGATTCACCATATTTTTTTCATTAGAATCTTTCTGTCCCTTTGTATATCAGTGCAAACCAAGGAAATAAGAAAGCATCATCTTCCAAATCTAGAATCCCCACTCCTACACATTTCAATTGATCATGTCATAACTCAGTAAAGATATCTGGAGAGCTTGCAACATCATAACACCTTCTTCTATCTCTCTTGCTCATCCCTAATGAATATGAGTAAGCCAATCTCCATCTTATCTCTCATGTATTATTCATGCTTAATTCTGTTCTACTGTGAATCCTTCCCACCTCCAAAAGGTTTCATTGTTCACTGAAACCTGACTTTAGTGTTTGTTCTAAAATCCTAAAAATTACTGTTTGTTTGTTTGTTTAATTCAATATCTCACCTCTTCTTGGTTCTGTACCCCATTTCCACCCCCAGGAAATGTTCACTAAAAAACAGATACTTTGTGAGGTTAACATAAGGAATAGGAAATAAACAGAAAATACAAACAGAAAACATTTCAGCAAGGCTGTGAATTTTTCAGCACTACTTTCCCTTTTCTCTTACACTAACATTTCTGAAGCTATAGAGACTTTAAAATTTTTCACTCTTTCACTTTGCACTGTAATTCCTTTTTGTAACTTCAATAATCATGAGGAATGAGGTAAGGATCTGCTGATTCTAACAGAAGTTCT
This sequence comes from Taxidea taxus jeffersonii, assembly GCA_003697995.1. Taxonomy (NCBI): domain Eukaryota; kingdom Metazoa; phylum Chordata; class Mammalia; order Carnivora; family Mustelidae; genus Taxidea; species Taxidea taxus. The sequence goes on along the minus strand of RCUC01138347.1, from coordinate 25,833 downwards.
GAAATATAGGAGAAGGTTTTCATTTATTCCCTGTATCGTCAAAAACAAAACTATAAATAAATGATGTGGATTAACAGAGAACTAGATTTTAGCTCAATATAACAAATGCCTTTTTAACATTAAAAAGTTTTATAAAAATCATGAAATGTCTTGTCTTAGGAAATACATATCCATCATCTTGGATAAATATAATCAGGCCCCACTATACGTATTTTAGAAGGTCAGCCAGAATTGATAAGCCATTGTTACTAGTGTATTTAGGCAAGCTTTTACCCCAGAGACCTTTTCATTCTCTAATTAAACAAACTCTTGTCCATCTTTTTCCAGTAAAATATTTTGTAGAGGTTTTTTATACACATATTTTAAATAAAGTATAGATTATTTGCTACATGGCAAATAATTTTGCTATTAATATACTTGTACTCTTTCCTCAACCATATGTAACACTCTTCTATTGGGTAGACATATTCATAATGGAAATCTAGGTCATAGACTGTACATGTCTTCAAGTACAATGGTTTGTGACAAATTGTTTTTTCAGTTGATGCTACCAGTCTCACTGTCCTCAGCAGTGAATGAAAATTCTTACTATTTCAAGAGTGCTTGCTAACTGTGGAGAAGTAAGCAGCCTACACAAGTGTAGGAAGAATAACCTAACAGATCCAATTGGCAAGGACAGGGAGGGAGATAGAAGAGAAGAAAAGCAGCAATTTTAGAAACAGAAAATCAATTACTTTCTGAAAGGTAGGATGTGCAGAGAAGTGATTCCAAAGTGACAGGAAGATAGAACGTGGGGGCAGAGGATGGCTCCCGGCAAGTGGTGGAGCAATGGAGCACAAAATTCAAACATTTAGAAGTCTCCTCCACTGAGGGACATCACTCCTGAGGCTAAGCACGGGTGGAGCCCTCACAGGGACAGTGTGGTCTCAGGTCCCGCAGGGTCATGAAAGATTGGGGTAACTGAGTGTAGTAGAGCTTTCAGGTATCAGAGCAGTAAAGCTGGCTACAGAGATGGAGCCAAGGAGTGAGCTCGCAGCTCAGTGGTTACCTTAAACTGTGATCTGTGACACAGTCAGACCACTGATCTTTGAGCAGGAACCACACAAGTCACAAGCAGCAAATCTTGGCAGACCCACCTTCATCTGCTGGAAGAGCAGAGCAGCAGAAATCTGCTGGGTTTGGAGACTCCAAATGGGGAAATGTGCCAGAGAGAGAAATGCTCAGTCACAGGCCAGGTGAGCTCAGGGCATGGCCAGACACCAGGAAGACAGAACTGATTGACCACTTTTCTCCAAGGGTGCACTGAGGAGTGGGGCCCTGAGCTCTCAGATCCTCTGGGCCAGAGATTGGAAGGCCACCATTTTTATGCCCATCCTCCAGAGCTCTACATAAAGCATTCAGGGAACAAAAGCTCCTGAGAGTGAACCTGAACAGATTACTTGGCCTGGCCCCTGGCAAGGGGCGAGCAATGCAGCCTCTGGCAAAGACATTTGAGAATCACTACAATAGGCCCCTCCCCCAGAAGATCAGCAAGAACATCCAACCAAGACCAAGCTTACTGATCAAGGAGAACAGCAGAATTACAGAGGAGGGGAAAGCAAAGCATGGAATTCATGGCTTTCTCCCATGATTCTTTAGTCTTGCAAAGTTAATTTTTTTTATTTCATTTTTTTCTTATTCTAATTTTTTAACTTTTCCTCTTTTAACATTATGTAACTAGTTTATCATAATAATACCTTTCTAAAAAAACTCTTTTTGAACCTTCATCATTATAGACATATTTTATGTTTCATTGTATATAACTTTAATTTTTGTACACATATAGGGTTTTTTCTTCTAAAAAATTTTGGGATACTATTTCTTCTAATAGATCAAAACATACCCTAAATCTAGCACAGGACTTTCTTCTAGTCTCCAGCCTAAGCAAATTCTCTCCACTTTCTTTTTCTTTCTTTTTCTAACCAACTTATCTTATCAATTCTTTTTTTAGAATTGTTTCTAATTTTCATCTTTACAGTCATATTCCATTCTCTCAGCATGTTTACCATTATTTTTCTATATATATAACTTTTTCTTTCTTAAAATTTTGGGAAGAAGTTTCTTCTGAGGGACCAAAATGCATACAAAATCAAGTGGGTGGCTCTGTTCTATTTACCAGTCATATATATACATACATATGTGTATAAATATATATATATAAAATGAATAATATATAAATAAATATATTTATATATAATAAATAAATATAAATAAAAATAAATATAAAATAAAAATAAAAATAAAAAATAAAAATTATATATATATATTTAAATTTTTTTAAACTTCTTTTTACCTCCTTTCTTCTCCCCCTGATTTGGGGTCTCTTCTGATTTGGTTAGTATACATTTCTCTGGGATCTTTGTCACCCTTTTAGTGTTTTATGCTCTCATTCATTTATTCTTATGTGGATAAAATGACAAGTCGGAAAAACTCACCACAAAAAAAAAATAACAAGAGGCAGTACCAAAGGCTAGGGACCTAATCAATATGGACATTGGTAATATGTCAGATCTAGAGTTCAGAATGATAATTCTCAAGGTTCTAGTTGGGCTCAAAAAAGTCATGGAAGATATTAGAGAAACACTGTCTGGAGAAATAAAAGTCCTATCTAGAGAAATAAAAAAACTAAAATCTAACCAAGCTGAAATCAAAAAAGCTATTAATGAGGTGCAATCTAAAATGGAGGCTCTTACTGCTAGGATAAATGAGGCAGAAGAGAGAATTAGTGATATAGAAGACCAAATGACAGAGAATAAAGAAGCTGAGCAAAAAAAGAGAAATAACTACTGGACCACAGGGGAGAACCTGGGAGATAAGTGATACCATAAGATGAAACAATATTAGAATAATCGGGATTCCAGAAGAAGATAGAGAGAGGGGATCAGAAGTATATTGGAGCAAATTATTGTAGAGAATTTCCCTAATATGGCAAAGGGAATAAGCATCAAAATCCAGGAGGCACAGAGAACACACCCTCAAAATCAATAAGAATAGGTCAACACCCCATGATCTAATAGTAAAACTTACAAGTCTTAGTGACAAAGAGAAAATCCTGAAAGCAGCCCAGGATAAGAAGTCTGTACCATACAATGGTAAGAATATTAGATTGGTAGCAGACTTATCCACAGAGGCCTGGCAGGCCAGAAAGAACTGGCATGATATATTCAGAGCACTAAACGAGAAAAACATGCAGCCAAGAATACTATATCCAGCTAGGCTATCATTGAAAATAGAAGGAGAGATAAAAAGCTCCCAGGACAAACAAAAACTAAAAGAATATGTAAACACCAAACCAGGCCTACAGGAAATATTCTAAAGGGTCCTCTAAGCAAAGGAAGAGCCTAAAAGTAGTAGACCAGAAAGGAACAGAGACAATATATACTAACAGTCACCTTACAGGCAAAACGATGGCACTAAATTCATATCTTTCAATAGTTACCCTGTATGTAAATGGGCTAAATTCCCCAATCAAAAGACACAGGGTTTCAGAATGGATTAAAAAAAAACATCAATATGCTGTCTACAAGACTCATTTCAGACCTAAAGACACCTCCAGATTTAAAGTGACAGGGTGGAATGCAATTTACAATGCTAATGGATATTCAAAGAAAGCTGGGGCAGCAATCCTTATATCAAATAAATTAGATTTTAAGCCAAAGACTATAATAAAAGATGAGGAAGGACACTATATCATACTCAAAGGGTCTGTTGAACAAGAAGATCTAACAATTTTAAATATCTATGTCCCTAACATAGGAGCAGCCAACTATATAAACCAATTAATAACAAAATCAAAGAAACACATCGACAATAATACAATAATAGTAGGGTACTTTAACACTGCCCTCATTGAAATAGACAGATCATCTAAGCAAAAGATCAACAAGGAAATAAAGGTTTTAAATGACACACTGGACTAGATGGACGTCACAGATATATTCAGAACATTCCATTGCAAAGCAACAGAATACCCATTCTTCTCTAGTGCACATGGAACATTCTCCAGAAGAGATCACATCCTAGGTCACAAATCAGGTCTCAACTGGTACCAAAAGATTGGGATCATTCCCTGCGTATTTTCACATCACAATGCTCTGAAGGTAGAACTCAATCACAAGAGGAAAGTTGGAAAGAACCCAACCAAAGAATGAATGTGTCAACCAGGAAATTAAGGAAGAATTGAAAAAAAAAAAATTCATGGAAACGAATGATAATGAAAACTCAGCTGTTCAAAATCTGTGGGGCACAGCAAAGGCAGTCCTGAGAGGAAAATATATAGCAATACTAGCCTTTCTCAAGAAACAAGAAAGTTCTCAAATACACAAGCTTACCCTACACCAAAAGGAGCTAGAGAAAGAACAGCAAAGAAAGCCTAACCCCAGCAAGAGAAGAGAAATAATAAGGATCAGAGCAGAAATCAGTGAAATAGAAACCAAAAGAACAGTAGAGCAAATCAAGAAAACTAGGATAGGTTCTTTGAAAGAATTAACAAGATGGATAACCCCTTGGCCAGATTTATCAAAAAGAAAAGAGAAAGGGCCCAAATAAATAAAATTATAAATGAAAGAGGAGAGATCTCAACCAACACCAAAGAAATACAAACAATTATAAGAACCTATTATGAGCAACTATATGCCAGCAAATTTGAAAATCTGAAAGAAATGGATGAATTCCTATAGACATATAAACTACCACAACTGAACCAGGAAGAAATGGAAAAGCTGAACAGACCCATAACGAGTAAGGAGATTGAAGCAGTCATCAAAAATCTCCCTACAAACAAGAGCCCAGGACCTGACGGCTTCCCAGGGGAATTCTACCAAACATTTAAAGAAGAATTAATACCTATTCTCCTGAAACTGTTCCAAAAAATAGAAATGGAAAGAAAACTTCCAAACTCATTTTATGAAGCCAGCATTACCTTGATCCCAAAACCAGACAAAGATCCCAACAAAAAAGAGAATAACAGACCAATATCCTTGATGAACACAGATGTGAAAATTCTCACAAAGTACCTGACAATAGGATCCAACAGTACATTAAAATGATTATTCACCACGACCAAGTGGGATTTATTCCAGGGCTGCAAGGTTGATTCAACATCTGCAAATCAATCAATGTGATATAATACATTAATAAAAGAAAGAATAAGAACCATATGGCACTCTCAATAGATGCTGAAAAAGCATTTGACAAAGTACAGCACCCTTTCTTGATCAAAACTCTTCATTCAAAGTGTAAGGATAGAAGATACATACCTCAATATCATCAAAGCCATCAATGAAAAACCCACAGCGAATATCATTCTCAATGGAGAAACACTGAGAGCTTTTTTGCTAAGGTCAGGAACATGACAGGGATGTCCACTATCACCATTGCTATTCATCATAGTACTAGAAGTCTTAGCCTCAGCAATCAGACAACAAATTAGCATCCAAATTGGCAAAGAAGAAGTCAAAGTATCACTCTTTGCAGATGATGTGATACTTTATGTGAAAAACCAAAAAGACTCCACTCCAAACCTGCTAGAACTTGTACAGGAATTTAGTAAAATGTCAGGATATAAAATCAATGCACAGAAATTAGTTGCATTTCTATACACCAACAACAAGGCAGAAGAAAGAGAAATTAAGGAGTCAATTCCATTTACAATTCCACCCAAAACCATAAGATACCCAGGAAAAAACCTAACCAAAGAGGCCAAGAATCTATACTCAGAAAACTATGAAGTACTCATGAAATGAATTGAGAAAGACACAAAGAAATGGAAAAATGTTCCATGATCATGGATTGGAAGAATAAATATTGTGAAAATGTCTATGCTACCTAAAGCAATCTATATGTTTAATGCAATCCCTATCAAAATCCCATCCTTTTTTTTTTCAAAGAATGGAACAAATAATCTTAAAATTTATATGGAACCAGAAAAAAACCTCGAATAGCCAGAGGAATGTTGAAAAGGAAAGCCAAAGTCGGTGGCATCACAATTCCAGACTTCAAGCTCTATTACAAAGCTGTCATCATCAAGACAGTATGGTGCTGGCACAAAATCAGACACATAGATCAATGGAACAGAATAGAGAGCCCAGAAATAGACCTTCAACTCTATGGTCAACTAATCTTTGACAAAGCAGGAAAGAATGTCCAATGGTAAAAAGACAGTGTCTTTAACAAATGGTGTTGTGAAAATTGGACAGCCACATGCAGAAAAATGAAATTGGACCATTTCCTTACACCACACATGAAAATAGACTCAAAATGGATGGAAAACCTCAATGTGAGACAGGACTCCATCAAAATCCTTGAGGAAAACACAGGCAGCAATCTCTTTGACCTTAGCTGCAGCAACTTCTTCCTAGGAACATCGTCAAAGGCAAGGGAAGCAAGGGCAAAAATGAACTATTGGGACTTCATCAAGATCAAAAGCTTTTGCACAGCAAAGGAAATAGTCAAGAAAACCAAAAGACAACTGAAAGAATGGGAGAAGATATTTGCAAACGACATATCAGATAAAGGGCTAGTATCCAAAATCTATAAAGAACTTATCAAACTCAACACTCAAAGAACAAATAGTCCAATCAAAAAATGGGCAGAGAACATGAATAGACAGTTCTGCAAAGAAGACAACCAGATGGCCAACAGACACATGAAAAAGTGCTCCACGTCACTCGGCATCAGGGAAATACAAATCAAAACCACAATGCGATACCACCTCACACCAGTCAGAATGGCTAAAATGAACAAGTCAGGAAATGACAGATGCTGGCAAGGATGCAGAGAAAGGGAAACCCTCCTACACTCTTGGTAGGAATGCAAGCTGGTGTAACCACACAGGAAAATAGCATGGATGTTCCTCAAAAAGTTGAAAATAGAGCAACCCTACAACCCAGCAATCACACTACTGGGTATTTATCCTAAAGATACAAATGTAGTGATCTAGAGGGGTACGTGCACCTGAATGTTTATAGCAGCAATGTCCACAATAGCCAAACTATGGAAAGAACCTAGATGTCCATCAACAGATAAATGGATAAAGATGTGGTATATATACAATGCAATACTATGCAACCATCAAAAGAAATGAAATCTTGCTATTTGCAATGATGTGGATGGAGCTAGAGTGTATTATGCTGAGCGAAATAGGTCAATCAGAGAAAGACAATTATCATATGATCTCCCTGATATGAGGAATTTGAGAGACAAAGTGGGGTGTTTAGTGGGGGTAGGGAAGGAAAAAATGAAACAGGAAGGAATCAGGAGGGAGACAAATCATAAGAGACTCTTAATCTCACAAAACTGAGGGTTGCTGGGGGGAGGAGGGTAGGGAGTGGATGGTTGGGTTATTGACACTGGGGAAGGGTATGTGCTATGGTGTGTGCTGTGAAGTGTGTAAGTCTGATGATTCACACCTGTACTCCTGGGGCTAATAAAACATTATATGTTAATAAAGAAATTAAAAACAAAAAAGAAAATTCTTACTATTTCATTTGCATTATCATACTTTGCATTACCAAACTATAAAATTTTTAAACATGATTTTAAATGTGTGGTGATATTTTATCATGGTTTAAATTTATATTCTCCTTATTTCTAATGAAGATAAAAACAATTTTACAAATTACATAATTTCTACTGAATTTTTTTCTTTTGGTTTATTAGAATTATTTATATATTTAGATACAAGCATTTTGCAAGTTATATATTTTGTGATTTTAATATTCCATTCTATGGCTTGACCCAGGTGCTATAGAAGAACTGAAGGAATTCTTCATGTGAGGTGTTGATCAAGCAGTGTTATAACCAAGGAAGAAATATCTTAGAAGGTGGCGAGTACTGAAGCTTAGGTTTGAGATGAAGGTGACCAGAGATAACTACATTTTCTTTGTATATTAATGTAACTCTGTAATTAGTATAAATTAAATTTTTTAAATTAAAAAAGAATAACATAATTCTCTAAGTTCATGTAAAACCAGATATCTGTAGAGAAATATTGACAGATATACAGAGAAACAAAAATAGACACTTAAAGATAGAGATACATGGATAAGTCAATTTATATTACAACCCAGATAATTTTGACTTTGAGGAGTGAGAATTCCAAAATTGCAGATTACAGACCAAGGGAAGTTTTAATTTTATACATATCCAGTCATAGTGAGTAAATGCAATTTTTAATTTTTTTTATACCATAAATGCTGGCTTTTCTACTTATACACATTGCCAACAATATCTGATAGCCAAAAAAATGGTATTTATTTTGTTAATGTCTCAAAATAACAGCTGTTACTGGATATACATAACTCCAATTAAGGATGTGTCTTCCTTAAACTTTTTTCTTCATAGTATAATTGAAGTGATGTGATATACAACAGAACTTAAACAATTTAGAATAAACCAAGAACAAATTATTTTTCTATATAGTTTAAGTATTATATCAAATTTGAGCACAGCCTGACTTAGCTAATGTTACCATATCTTCAAAGAATAATCCTCAAATTTGGCATTATGAGCCCCCAAATTGGCAATTTCTTATATGCCTCTGTCTTTTATTCTTTCTTAAAAATATCCTTGTCTTCTTCCTTTTTTTCTCCCTTTCTGCCCTCTAAATATGTGCATTCCCAAAGACTATTTTCTGGTTTTACTCTCTCCCTTTATCCATGCATCTATCCATTTATTCATTAATTCATTAAATAAGTATTAATTGAGTACCTACTATATATATCACGTTCTATGGTAGGTTTCAGCAATGATACATGGGCCAAAACCAAAACAAAACAAAAACAACAACAACAACAACACACACAAAAAATCTTGGCCCCTAAATTAACTTGGCCAATGACCTCATCACAAAGTCTTTTTCTGAACACTGTCACAAAGACAACCCTCTTTCTTTACCTTTGCATAGATATTTATTTGTATCATTCACAAGGTGTTTGAGAAGACACTTTGCTAAATGATATTCTAAATCATAATTGAGATAAAGACAAAAACAGGGAAAAATTATTTTTGAAATAAATCTCCAACACCTAGTCTAGACTCTTCTTGCTCAATCACCTTTCCAAGTTGTCTTAATCACAGCATTTCTGGAAGTAGTAAGAATACCTTAATAACCCTCTCTCTATGTAACAATTATATTTTGTGTATCTGAAGATATCAGGTTTACGGACAAGGAATAGTGGTGATTGGCTGAAAGAAATTTTGCCAGTATTCACATAAGAGGGAAACTAAGACAATTTAGAGTTCTCATCTAACTTCCAAGCATAGTGGCACCAACATTTTTAAAAATATTAAGAATGCTAGAAGCAATGATTGGAGAATGTTCCCTTTTGGAAATAGTAAGGACGCTGTCTAGATAGAGTTTCATAAAAAAAATAAGACCCTATGACTTTAAAATGAGATTTCTTTCTCATTATGAACATGAAATTCAACCTTAGTAAATCTAGAAGTTGAAAGACAAGAAAAGTTCAGTAAACGAGAGTGGTATAGAGAACATAGGATATTTCCTCCATTTTTTGATAGATGGTGATTAAAACTGCAAGATATAATTCTACTTGTTTTATTTACCTGGATTGTTTTTCTTTGTACCGTATTTTGTTTTTACAAATATTGTGGAAGAATTATACCTCTCTGAGTATAGTTTCTCAAAACTTTTTCTACAGTTGGTCATCAATAGTGGCATAAGATTGGTAATTGGTTGGTCACAGCCCACTGCAAAAGAGAAAAAGATTACTTCAAAAGCATGACAAAAGGTTGTTTTCCAAAATAAAAACAATAATATGTTTGCCTTTATTTCATGCTATATACAGTAAGGAGTTTCAAAAAATGATAAGATTGTAAAAATACATCTCTTCAAAATTAGGTTGACTGAGTAAATGGATGACTTGGCTATTAATAAGGTTATCTTACATGACTATTGTAGGGAGTGATAAATTAATAAGGAAAAAGACAGAAGAGATGTTAGCTATTAAGGTCATTACTATTAAGAAAAAAGCATCAGTGCATATTTGTATCTATGTAATTCTACATAGTACTCAGAAAATTTTTAGAAATATGGAGAATTTTAATGAACATGTTTTAATGAACTTTAATAAAGATGATGAAGGAAAACATTATTCTCACTCAAATTAGCTCCATGCTCTTGAGTTACATTATCAGTTGAAGTTCAGTTCTCTTTTGGTAAGAAATTGTAAGTTAAAAAGTTACTTATGTTTGAGTGCCAGAACAGAGTAGCAGTAAGAGAATGGGTAACCATAGATTTATTGCATGGTGATCTCCTTTGAACTCAATAATGACAGATATTTCGGTGACCCAGAGAAAGTAGAAAAATAAAAAAGAATTTAAATGGAAGTGAGTAGATGTACAGCTAGTCTTTGGACATTGGTAAGCCATTTAACCTCACTTAACTTCTGCTATCAAAACTATAAATATGAGATGAACAAATTGCAAGCAATCATAAATTCATTCCATTCTCAATTTTTTTTCAAATATACTAGTGTCATCAAAGTGATTGCAAACTTTATTCAATTGTCCCTGAATTGTCACTGAAAATTTATTTAAATATATTCTCCATCTAGGGACTATAAATAAATATAATATGGTCTTGTCAATAGTATTAATGTAATGATTTTATAACATTAATGATTTAACCTAAAAAAATCCTGACCACACCCCACTTAGTGCTGACCCCTGTGGCAATAACATTCGTGTTACCTGGTGGAATGAAGACACCAAAGGACAAAATAGAGAAAGAATGGAGGATCTTCATTGTAAATGATTTCTTAGGAGAAAACAGCTCACAGATCTTCTGTCTTAACTTAGGTATTGTTGAAATAAGAAAGAAAAAAAAATTACTTTCACTTACAGAAAGTGAAAGTATTTTTCTTCTCTTCTGCACAGTCTTGATTACTGAGGCTTGTTAAGAGGAAGAACATTTCTATGCTTGGTTGAATGTTCAAAGAGATACTGGTAGACAAAGTTCATGTATTGCCACACAAAAATGCCATCTATTGATTTCTCTTGAGGCTAGTTTCTCTAAGAAACTTTAACAGTTACAAGATTATGGGTATAAATTACTAAGTGACCAAGATTGAAAGTAACCCTGTAGTAATTCACATGATATCGCAGAAGTATGTGTTTTATATAACCACATTTATCATTTTAATGTCCCCAATATAAGAATTTCAATGTAATTAGAAATACAAAACAGAATTTTAGACTGATATTACCATTGAGAATATTTAATTTTACACATAGAAGTACTGAGATCTGGAGTAGTTGGGTGATTTCATAATCAATTAACATTTTTATTTAAAATATATACTAACATAAACAATGACAGCATACTGACTTGTTTGAAAATTATCTTATCTAGATTAGTTGTACCCTGAAGAAAGTTCTATCCTCTCAAGTGGTTTTATGAGTGTCAGTGCATAATCATCCCATGTTAAAAAGTCAAAGCTCAATTCTATTTTTTTCTATGTAGCATGCAATTATTTCTGAGATCATCCATAAGTTTTCCATGGTTTATTATAGCAGATATTGGAGAAGAGTGGCTGAAATTATTTCTGAGATCCCATAGGGAGACATTAAGAGCAATAGTCCATTGATTCTCTCTTACTATCCCCAAAGAGGGCACTAAAAATCTGGGGAGAAAGGGTCCCAATGAACATTAGTCATTCTTATTCTACATCAACAGAGGTGTTTGCTATCAAAACATGCATATTTAGGGTCTTAGCAAAACTTTCCGTACAAAGTAATAGAGATATATCCAAGAATTGTATCCTTCTATAACCAATTTCTTCACTCTGTAAAATCTGAATTTAAAATGAGGGATTTCTATTGAAAGTTAAGAATTTATTGGGAAGCACATGATTGAGAATTTTGTCATCAGCTGACATAGAGGAAGACCATTTAAGACTGTCTCTACAGGGATGCCTGGGTGGCTCAGTTGGTTAAGCAGCTGCCTTCGGCTCAGGTCATGATCCCAGCATCCTGGGATGGAGTCCCACATCGGGCTCCTTGCTTGGCGGGGAGCCTGCTTTTCCCTCTGCCTCTGTCTGCCACTCTGTCTGCCTGAGCTCCCTCTTTCCAATAAATAAAAATCTTTAAATGGCCCATCTTTAAAAAAAAAAAAAAACTGTCTCTACATAAGATGAATTCAACAGAAATTAATCAAATACCTATTAATGTGCCTATTAATGCTGTAGTTATTATAGTATAACTGTGGAAGGACACAGTGTATTTGGTTATTGTGGATGAGAGTAAATGTTAGTTGAGTCACTACAACTAAATTTCAAATTCTACCAAAAATAAATTATTGGGTACCTTTTCTGTTATCAAAACTCCTATGAATAAACCCTAAGAAAAGAACAGGGAAGAAAGGTCTTTTTTTGATTTTCTATATTCTATTCCTTTCCAAAGGTAGGACAAAGGTGCAATATTATTACCTCTAAAGGTAGGACAAAGGTGCAATATTGTTACCTCCAGGGACTGTAGCCAATCAGAAATTTATTTTGGATATTTCATTTATTAAATCTCAAGAAAAAAAAAACAGCAAAATGAAAATATTAACGCAGACTCACTTAGGATAATTTGTGACTCCAGTCTAATCCTGTGGAGAACATGGAAATCCTCCCTTCTTTGAGCAGGTAAGCACCATCTTAGTCTTTTACTCTGGATGTCCAACACATTAAACACAGATTCTACCTCATGAAGCAGAACTAGACTATTTTTTTCAACACTTATTATTTGAATATGACATTACATAGCATTTAAATAGCTTTCATTTTACAAATACCGATACAAATTTTAAATCATAGACAACTGGATAATTTAGGAAGGCTTGGATTCATTGATCGGCATTCTGTGATCACTTTGTACCTAATATATTTATTTTTGATTCAGTTAAACAGCAACAAACTATTGATATTTTACAATGTGCAAAACATCCTAACAATTTCAATCTTTGTATATTTTTGCTATATTACACATGAAGAAACATTCTAGAAGAAATATGTATCTCTTAATTTTACTTAACCCTATTTCAATCTACTTTTTGTCATCAAGAATTTTCTCTTCTTGTCAAGAGAATGGCAACAGTTTTCTAAAAGTTTGGAGTGAATCCACTGTAAAAGAAATGAATTTATTTGAAAGTATAAGAAAAGGTGCTTGCAGAAGTAATAACACTTTATCTTCATCTTTAGTTAATAATTGCTATGCTCCTCACTTAAAAATAAAAACCTTACAGTATACATTTCTTTGAAAGTGTGTTGAGGGGCTCCTGGGTAGCTCAGAGGGCTAAATATCTGCCTTTAGCTCAGGTCATGATCACTAGGTCCTGGGATCCAGCACCATGTCAGGCTCCCAGCTTGGTGGGGAGTCTGCTTCTCCCTACCCCTCTGCTTCTCCTCCTGCTTGGCTCTCTCTGTCTCCCTCTCTCAAATGAATAAATAAAATCTTTTGAAAAATGAATATATGCTGAATGAATAAATAAATACATGAATGACTTGTTTATGAATAGACAAATGACTAGTGAGGAAATAGTGAGCTAATATATAGAAAATCTTTAGCACAGTACTCAATATGTGTTAGTTCCTTTGTCATTATTATAGATATGATTATCAATAATATATTTTTGGGTATTTTTATAGCTAGAAATAATCTTTTCTTTTAGGTTTTTTAATTTATTCATTCAGGAGAAACAGTGATAAAAAGAGTGAGTGAGAGCATTAGCAGGGGGAAGTGTGAGAGAGGGAGGGAGAAGCAGACTCCCTCATGAGCAAGGTGCCAGCCACAGGCCTCAATCCCAGGACCCTGAGATCATGACCTGAGCCAAAGGCAGAGGCTTTAACCCAATGAGCCCAAATTATGTGGTTTTAAAGATGTCACTTTATCTAACTTGTCTTTTCTATCTTATGTAAAACATGAAGAGCCTGACATAGAAGACTTGCAAGTTCTACCCAGCCTTATACATGTTTTCTACATATATATTATTAATTCTTGCCTACATATTAAATATATTTTCCCTATATTCAGACTATTAATTTTCATTTATATATTAAATAAATACACTTTTCTATATTCAGAATATTAATCCTTACCGACATATTAAATACATTTTTTATATCGACTATTAATCCTCAAATACATATTACATGTAAATTGATTGTTATGTAGATTTGTATTTCATAGAGTGACTGCAACTCTATCACTCCATTTTCTAATTTGATGTTATAGTAATGAATATACACAGTCCTTGTCACTGCAAAGGCATTTCCTTATAAATACTGTCCTTAAGGAATAACATCTAATTTTAGGGCTTTTTGAGACATAGGATTTGATATTTCCTTAGGAAAGAAAACTCAAACTAAAAATATACTTCAGGATAATGTATTTGCATTCAAAAACAATCTCATGTTTTGTCAGTAGTGACAAGTAAAATTTATATAACCTTAGTAGAAATGCTCTGTCTTCAATTCCCATAGAGTAGAGTTGGCTCAAATTTCTTACAAATTGGAAATAGTTTATTGGCAATAACAGGAAGGAGGAGGAGGTCAGAATTAAGTCAAACATACAGTCAGTGCGGAGGGTGAAAGAAAATATCCAAATGTTTTCTGTCAAGGTCCAGAAACCTACAATAGTAAATTCTGAATAAATGTTGCCTAATGATAATGATTATCTTAATGACTCAGTCCTATAGTATTAGTGATTATAGTATATTTTAGATATAAAATTCATGATCTAATATTCTAAATAAGTCCACTAAAAAAGTCCATACTCCGTGGTGTAAATTATAGAGAAATAAAGAATAGAGAAATAAAGAAAAATAGAATTTTCACTATAAATTATTTCTTAAATGTAAGGAATCCATTGATATGATTTCTCAGCTCAGATCTGGCTTAAATAGAAATAGGAAACTCTTTCATTCATAAAATCTCCTAATAAGTTTTCATTATGCTTAGTTGATTAATGCCACATTCAAAGGGAGATGATCTGATAAGAAAATTTGCATTGTCTCAGAAAATATACCCATCTCTTTATTATAACCTCAAGGAGACCATCTTGGGTACAAACTTCACAATTATAAAGTATGTATGTTCAAATTTTTAAGACATCATTTTAAAATTATGATACAGCAATTTAATTGGTCCCAGAAAATGTATTTTATACTCTTAGATCAAAATGTTGAGTCTTAATGTGCAGAGACATCTCAATCATAACAATTTGATTTTGAGGTATTGTTAAAAAAAAGACAATATCATAGCTGAAGACACTAAAAACTAGAGAGGTTAGGTGATGTATTATTTATAACTTACTAAAAGTAGAGATTCACCAATGATTTTCTTTCTCTAGCCAACCTTAGATTATTTTGATAAACATTCTTAAAGTAGATCTTATGACAAATAATAAACATTTCATTTTTTTAAACCAAATTCTATGATTCTAACTTCTACCTAAATAAATCAGAATTATCTAATCTACTCCACAAAATTTATACAAGGTATTATTTAAAGTTTTATCTTTAGTTCTCAGATACTGGTACTGAAAACAGAAATCAATTACTTCTTTTTATAACACTTCAAGAGTGCCTGGAATGTGGGAATGAATAAAATTAAGCACAGGAGTGATTTTGCTCTCATGTTTGCTATTCAGAATCAAGATAATTATTGCATTGGTGGTATAGTGGTAAGCATAGCTGTTTTCAAGAAGCAACACAATTATTAATCACAGTGTCATAGAATAATAATTCATTACATAATTTCAGGTTGCCTAAACATTTTGGATAGATTCATTGAAATGAACTGATTTATCCAGAGATTAATCCCCTTCTCAATCAATCTTTCCCCATACAATATAAGAATAAACATTCCAACTACTCAAATTTAGTACCTGAAACTTGATTATGAAACTTGATTATGACACATGTTCTTGCAAAGAAGTATAAGATTGAGAATTTTCCCTCAATTGGCATGAAATTCACATTTTAGCCTGCTTCTAAGTAAAATTCATGTATCTGGTTCTGCTCAAAGCCTACAATAAACAACATAGATAATTTAATTTGTTATGAATAAGAACGATTATTAATAATTAATAGTAATTAATGATTATTCACATGAGTGATCAAACCCATGAAGAAACCCATGAAGAAAGTTCTGCTACCAGAACTCCTGGACCATGGACAAGAAGAATAAAGAACATTTCATTGATTTTTTTTTTCTCTTATTCCTTTCCAAAGAGGTAACAAATAGGAAATTATTCCTTTACTCAAGGGCTGCAGCCCTTAAGAATATCTATTTTTCAACCTATGTTTTCCAAATTGGAAAGGGAAAAAGGCAAAAAGAAAATATTAATACTGATTCACCAGGATGTTTTTATGAGCTAATCTAAATCCATGAAAAACATGGAAATTGTTTTCTAACCTTATTGTGTATGTAAGGCTAGGCCTAGAAATAAATTTGAGCTTATAATTTTTAACTCTGCAATACTTAGTCTTTTTATCCCATTACAATGGCAAGCATAATGTCTAATTTAGGTTTTGTCACATAAATGGTGACTATTATCGAAATTCTCATAATCACTAAGATTTCTTGAAAGCTTGAGTCAGTGCTGTGCTCTAAAAGATGTTATCTCATCCAGTATCCACAAGAACCAGAAGGTAGATATTATTCTCTACATTTTCTAGATTAAGAGAAGGTAAATAACTTTCTCAAAATCAAATAGTTATAGTCAAAGGACTAGAATCCCTACTCTGGTGTGTTTTATCCAAAATATGTAGTCATAACCACCAAACTTTGGTCAAATCATCATTTCTTTGCATCTCTTTCCTCATCTGTAAGATATGGAATTGAAACTTTAGGACAATTTTCAAACTTTGTAAATTACAGGTTTTTTTAAATGGAATTGTGTGTATAGCCTTGATTTTTAAAAATCAAGCTGCAGCAGGAGAAGAAATAGGTCTCCACATCTTCCCATCTTCGTGGTGGTCTGAAACAATTTCACAACAGTCTTGGCTCCTATAGAAACTCATTCTGAAAATTACTAGACTACAGGCCATTGGGGGCCCATACAAATCCTTTTCACAAACATACATCTCCTTTTCAAACTCTATTTTTACCAAAGAAATTTATGATTCTGGCAAAGGACTTTTTTTTTTAAGATTTTTATTTATATTTATTTGTTATAGAGAGAGAGAGAGAGCGAGCACAGGCAGACAGAGTGGTAGGCAGAGGCAGAGGGAGAAGTAGGCTCCCTGCCGAGCAAGGAGCCTGATGTGGGACTCGATCCCAGGACGCTGGGATCATGACCTGAGCCGGAGGCAGCCGCTTAACCAACTGAGCCACCCAGGCGTCCCAGGCAAAGGACTTTTTAATGAACATTTCGTAAATGATCATCATTGGGCTACTGAGAAGAAACTATGGTTCAAAGGTCCTTTCTACTCTGGTAAATCAGGGAACATTTCAAAGACTATAAATATTTCTCTGAGGACATTATTCAGACTACCCACGAGACAAAAAGCATGTTTGGCCTAGCAAACAAAGAGGCAATGTTCTATCTGCACACATTCTCGATCAATATGGCCTTACCATTCCCATCACCTTGGTTCAATTTAGACAGATTTCTTTCTGACAATTGGCTTCTGAGCCCCATTTTCCTAAAGCATTTACTTCAGAAAATTTGCAATTAGAAATTCTTTCTCTGCTCCTATGAGATGTAAATAATCTCCCAGTCTATAAAATTTACAACACAAGATTGTATTTTTCCATGATCTCTCAAGGAATAGATGGTAGTCAGGTTTTGGTAGCCTCTTTATGTCAATGGTAGAAAAAAAGTGGGAAAATAAATATGACCCAGACTCTGAGATTTTGATGCAGATGACAGTGTTTTCAAGTAGATTATAAAGAATATGGTGTGTGTATTGAGCATTTACAAGAATAAATTTCAAATGATAGGGAGATACTCATGATTTCTATATAACATTACACAGTCTCCACATGGGGCAGAAAGAATTCTGCTTGGATAAAGGCTAGAACATATATTATCTTGTATCATTTAAAAGGAGGTTTTCAATAGCAAGGTAAGTTATGGAAAAAGCAATCAAATGAGAAATAAGTTCAAGGTGAAGGAAATATTACCCAAAATTGATGTAGTAGAACAAGGTATAATTTAGGTGATCTTGAAGTGATAATTCCTTCCTGTGATCTCTGAAATGGAAATATGTTCATGCTGAGTATAAGGTGAAATCTCTAAGGCTGAGAACACTCTGTAATATCAAGGACAGATAACAAATTTAATTAAAGATGAAAAGTTCTTACTGAACAACCTGTAACATTTCATTCCAGCCACACGGCTATTTCCAAATAAATTGTCCATTAAATTTGCATTCCCTTTGATCCAAATCTATGCTCCACTGATATTCTAAGCAGTGGTAGTCATTAGATTAGTGAGAGAATTTATCACATGGTGGACGTAATGAAAATCATCTTTGTGTGAGATAAAAAAGAGAAGAAATCAAAGCAAACATGAACAAAAGCAAAGAGGAAGCAAAATTTGAGAACTGACTTGAAATTTTGGGTCGTTAAACACTTCCTGACTTAAAGATTGTGTTAATATATATACTAGAAGAGAAAGGTACTTGGCTGCAAATAAGATATGGATTACGGTTGGAAGTTTTTTGTAAGTAGCTAATATTTATCTAAGAATCTCCTGTGGCCATTGCTGCAATTCATCTTCACTCCTGGTCACAGAGCCTGTGGGAATGGAGCTAATTTGCACCAATGTAAGGTGCAAGCCTCAGAATGTTCAAGGGGAAGCAGAAGAGTCATAACAAGATCACCATCTTTTCTCTTTTCCTTAAATCTTCTCTAGGTTAAGAAGTGGCTTCTCCATACTTGTAAAAGGAAGAGGTTTATCAAAGTCTTTTTTAAAATTCACTTAATATAGACTGTTTTCAGGAGGATAATGAAAAACCTTGGTGAAAATTCTATTTCTAAAATTCTTTTAGTTATGTTCACAATCCTATTGGAAAGCTATGGTCCTCAAAATACAAAAATGTTAAAAAATATATATAATAATCCTATGCACATCTCAATGTTCTCCTTGAAAGTGAAGGAATTAGCTTGGGTGAAGTCTAATGCCTCTTCCATGCTCAAAAACTTCTTAAAATTAAAAAAGGCTAGCATTTATTGAACATCACTATGCTGAATATTATACTAGACACTTTTTATTTGGCCAGTTTCTCATAATAACCTTGCTGAATGGTTCTTACTATCACTATTTTAGAGAGTGGGAACCTTATTCCTCAGAAAATTAAAAATAGAACTGTCCTATGATCCAGCAATTGTACTACTGGTAATTTACCCAAAGAATATAAAAATACCGATTCAAAGGGATACATGAACTCCAACGTTTATTGTAGCATTATTTACAATAGGCAAGATGTGGAAACAGCCTTTGTGTCCATTGATTAATGAATAGATAAAGAAGAGGTGATATATATATATATATATATATATATATATATACACACACACACATAATGGAATTATTATTCAACCATAGAAAAGAAATGACATTTTGCCATTTGAAATGAATGGATGGAGTTAGAGAGTATAATGCTAAGCAAAATCTGTCAGTCAGAGAAAGACAAATACCATATCATCTCACACATATGCGGAATTCAAAAAGCAAAGTAAATGAGCAAAGGGAAAAAGGAGAGAGAGAGAAATTAAGAAACAGACTCTTAACTATAGAGAGCAAACTGATGGTTACTGGGGGGAAGGTGAGTGAGGGTTTGGGTGAAATAGGTGATGGGGAGAAGGAGTACACTAGTTGTGATGAGCACCAGGTGTTGTATGCAAGTAGTCGAATCACTAAATTGTACACCTGAAACTACTAAAACACTGTATGTTAACTGACTGGAATTAAAATAACAACTTAGGGTGGGAACCTTGGATTGAAAGAAGGTATATTATTCAGGACATGTTAACTGTGACAGTAAGGTAACTCAAACTTGTCTAATATCTTAAATATAACAGAAGTTTATTTCTTGCCCATGTAATGTCAAAATAGGTAACAGTCATCTGAAGGAGTCTCTCTTCAAGCATTTACTCAGGGATCTGGGTCTTGTTCATTTTAGGATTCTAGTACCTTCAACATTTAGGTTTTAAGGTGACTGAGGAAAGGGGAAGAGAAAGTAAATCTCACATGGGAATATTTTATGGACCAGTCCTAAAAATGGTATCTATGACTTCCTTTTTTCAGAATCCAATCAAGTGACCACTCAACTCTAAAATAAATGGAGTCATTATGGTCTCAGAAAGAAGAGAACATTATTCAGACTACCAGTCTCAAGCACAACTGGCTTTCTGCTCACCAAATACTCCCATAAGTCCCTTCCCATATGTAGAATAAATTCCCACCCTCTCCAAAGGAGACAGCTCGAAATCTCATTCCAACAGAGCCTCCATCTAGAGCAGGATCTTCAGTCTCATGCAGTCTTTTATGTCAGTTCTGGATGTGACATATGAAAATAGAAGTTGTCTTAGAAGAGATAGGTATAAGAATAGTCATAATAGTATCATTTGTCATAGGATATCATTAGAAATAAATTTCATGGGTGAGAATAAAGAAATCGTGCCATATTCAAAATGGTTAATTAATAATGAAAGTGAATTAATTCCACCTACATTCAAAAATATAAATAATAGAACTCTAATATGCATGACTTTTAATTCTAACAACTTTGTATAACAATATGGATACATTATATTATATTAACAGCCAATGTAAGAACTTGCTAGAAAAAACATCCTGCTTCATCGGCATCTTCTTTGAAATGTTTACTTTGGGTAGAAACTGATTCTCTAAGCAGAAATAAGAATAGATGTGTCTGCACAAGCAGAAAGAATTTGATGCTCCAGGGAGCTGAGTTATTAAAAAAAAGCCTAAATACTGGGTAGCAGGCTCTGCATGGTGAACCTTCCCCAAGACTCCTAAATTTTCATTAAATTTGCAATACCATTTAATGCAAGTGCAGATTTTGGAGTTACCAGAGAAGCAAGTTCATTTTAAAGCTCAATTAAATGCAGAGGTGCAGATGAGGGAGTATGAAGGCAAAGAGAAGTATGAAATGCCAACTGTGGAAAACCTCATATATCATGAGAAGAGTTCTCACTCTCACCAGACCATGGAAGTAGAGTTCAGGCTGAATTTAACCAGATCATGGTGGGATAAGTGGATTCTACTGAACTCATAGTTTAAACTGATTGTCACTTAAGCTCACAATAGATTTTTTTTTTTTTAAAGATTTTATTTATTTATTTGACAGACAGAGATCACAACAGGCAGAGAGGCAGGCAGAGAGAGAGGGGGAAGCAGGCTCCCTGCTGAGCAGAGAGCCCGATACGGGGCTCCATCCCAGGACCCTGAGACCATGACCTAAGCTGAAGGCAGAGGCTTAATCCACTGAGCCACCTAGGTGCCCCAAGCTCACAGTAGATCTTAAGCAGTGGAATAATTGCACAAAATAACTTTCAAGGTTGATATTCACCATATTTTACAACATGAATGACCATGGCAATCATCAGTCAGAAAGGATGCCAAGCAATGATATTGGAGCAGAGTTCTGAAGTTTCCCTGATATGCTAGGCATTGCCCCTTTACTACTAATTCCTGAGAAAGTCTAGATGTTCCAGGATACTAGCCTAGGTGATAGTGAAGAACTAGAACACTGGCCATTTACCAACAAGATAAAATAATTTCAGTATTTTAACAACTACTATGATCATATCTGTGCGTACTAGTGGAACAGAAATAACTAGACACTTTGATCCTGTAAGAAGTTAGAGCTTGAAAATAAAGAGGGAAAGGAAATTCCTTTCATTCTTCCCTTAACAGTAGGTTATATTCTCCTTCCTTGCAATCAATTTATCATTGTAACACCAGGGAATGGGTACAGTCATTTTTCACCTAAGGAAGGAAGAGAATATAACATGTAGATGTAACCCATTCAAGCAAGACAAAAAAGAAACAAGCTAATTCCCCTCCAGCTTCAGAAAAAATATGAAAAGAAGTTAAACAAAAGAAGGGCAAGTAGGAGAGAGATGTTTGAGCACAGATTTCTGTTCAGAGCTTCCCACATGGACAGAGAAAACATGGAAAGAAGGGTTGAGAGATGTTTTTACCCCACTCTAATGCTTAAAGAAGAGATTCCACTAAGGCTATTTTTGTACCAACTTGGGGACAACCATAATCAGAACAAAACAAAAACAAAAACTGTCCTCATAGGCTGGTTAGGTAGAGGAGGAACTTGATACAACTTTCTCCAAGTGTCTCCGCTAGCATGCCAATCTCAGCTAGGGTGAGATCCATAATTTTCCACATGCATGGGGGTATAGCTCAGTGGTAGAGCATTTGACTGCATAATTTTCCACATGCACTCAGAAATGTGGAGAGGGACCCACAGAAGTTAAAGAGGAGTCTGACTGTGATATTGTTAGAAAATGTGGCACTTGTAGGAACAAACTGATCTTGGATTCAAGGACTTCCAAAGCCTAAATTAAAAGTTGTTTATCAGAGGGTTTACAATGCCAGTGAGAACAAAGTTTGGTCCTAGTAATTGGGGAGGACCGCTGGGCCCCAGCTGAGTCAGGAAAGAATAAACCACAAGTTCAAGAGTAGTAAAATTATGACACAAAATTTGGGAGGGCAAACAGACCAGGTGGGCATAGGACATTACTAAAGAGACCAGAGGATAGATGTGCGAATCCCAACACCACCCTTTTGCTATCCTATGGTCACATAGGAACCCCTTCCTCCATGTACTCAGATGCTGTCTCGGAGTCGAACAGGGGATTCAAGTGCCACTTGAAAGATTAAACGTTCCCTTAGTGGGACATTCTAAATTATTGTCTGGGGCTGAGTTCCCCAAATGGATTGATAGGGAATGGGGTACCTAAGACTTCATAAGACAGTAACAAGCAAGTCAATGAACTCTCAAAGCTCAGCAGTGTGGAAACTTTCTGAAAAGTGTTTTGTAATCACACACAGTCCAAAAGTCTGTAAGGTTCCACATGTTAGAACCTACTATGATTATTGTATTAAAGCACTGATAACAAATTCCAAAAGTAAATATGCTTTCCTGTCCAAGAATAAAGGCATTATATAATTTATTTGATATTTTTATATTCAAATATTAAGTGATTAAAATGTTTAATAGTTTGTATTTGAAGGGAAAAACCCTAGCTAAAGAAAACATCATTTTCAACTGAGGTTTCTATAAAACTATTTCACACTATAGTTATTGTTTCATGGTATCCATGATGCTTAAATCATTTCTTTTTATTTCATAATCAACATTATGGTCCAGTTAGGGTTTTAACATGTGTTCTTTACTATTTTCAATACTTGCCACCAGGTTTTGACTACATCAATCACTTCTGTCTTTTTTATCTTTAATTCCATTTTCTCCTTTAAATGTACCCCCACTTTTTTCAAAGTAAGGAAAAGAGAAAAGGCTTTATTGACTATTCTGTGTAAGGTTCTGTTCTATGTAAAGAAGTATTAAAAAAAAAAAAGAAAGAAAATGGGAGGATATTGAGCTTCAAATTACACAAAGCTAGGCCAAACTCTAAGTCACCTAAATTGCTATTAACAAAGATTTCTTTTTTTTTTTTAAGAATTTATTTGTTTGTGAAAGAGA
Source organism: Taxidea taxus jeffersonii (assembly GCA_003697995.1). Classification (NCBI taxonomy): domain Eukaryota; kingdom Metazoa; phylum Chordata; class Mammalia; order Carnivora; family Mustelidae; genus Taxidea; species Taxidea taxus. The sequence goes on along the minus strand of RCUC01138347.1, from coordinate 2,096 downwards.
GAGGAAGAGAGAGAGAGAGCATGTGTTAGCAGTGAGAGGGCAGAGGGAAAGAATCTCAAGTAGACTTCCTGCTGAGCATGGAGCCCAGTGCCAACAGGAAATAATGACCCTGAGATCATGACCTAGGCAGAAACCAAGAATCAGATGCTTAAATGACTGAGCCACCCAGGTGTCCCTGTTAAAGATTTCTTAACAAACTGTGTAATAATTCACAACACTTCATTAAAATTAAAAAGAAAAGAAACAAAAAGAAAAAACCTTAGATTCTAAAACCAGGAGGTCTGAATCCCATCAGTGATTGCATGGTACTATTTCTTATTTAACATGTTTATAAAACCAGAAAGGAAGTTTTCAGATGTCTACCTCACCATTTAAAAGTGGATGTTTTAAATTGTTAGACCTGAACTTATATTTTAAACAAAGTATGTAGCAGTTTAACAAAGAAATTAGGAATAAGGGAGCAAGATATCTTGAATTGCTTGTCCAGAGTCAAATATGAATGGATTAAATGAAGACTCTTTTCAGTTTTTTTGACTCAAAGAAATCCACTCAATGGCAAACAAGTTATTTTTCCTTTTTAGTGGGGAAATAATGGCTTATGAGCTAAAAACAATCTGCTCACAACAATTTTAAATATCTAGAGACTTATAATTGTGACATGAAATGAAAGTAAAGCTGTGTTTGCCCTTCATTTGTCAGAAAGGTCAAGTGTCTCAGAGCATTTAATTTAAAAAGAAAAAAATGCATGAAACACAACACTATTTCACCAGTTGAAATGGCTCTGGAGTCTCCCATCAACTTCAAGAATTAGTTTCAAAATGTTGCCTGCTTTCATTCAGCCTGCAACCAGCATGGAGCAGACCACCTGCTGTGAAATAAGGGTGTAGGGACCAACAGTTATTATAGCAGTAGCCATAAGTTTATTGCTTATTGGTACTAAACTTAAATCTTAGTAATTTTGAATTACTGAGTTAGCTTAGATTTATGGAGATGCACAATCATTTAGAATGGCATTCATTCCAGAAGGGTATATTATCTAAACCAATTTTCTTATAGTGATGCAATTGCAATACTATAGTTATGGTTGTATCAGCATTTCCATTATAAAGTCCTATTTTCAGGGTTTTATAATTTGACCATAAAAATTCTCTCCTTGTTGAAACTTGGCAAACAAGGTTTGAGGCATAGAACTGATTTGTAGGGGTTTTTTAAATGAAATTTAAGAACACACACACACATGTTTGATCCATTCAGCCATCTTAGGTTTTAACTCTGCAAACAACAATAAAAATGCACCAAGTGTATCTAGACAGATGGAAAGAGTAGAGAAAAGATGAATCACCTACAAACACCAAGGTGATGAAAATGGTCAATTCCTATCAGTTGTACATTAAGTGCCTGTGAGAGTCAGAAGAACAATGGTTTGGAAGGAGGTTTGAAAAAGCAAGTGAAATTCTCACCACACTAAGAGCACACCAGTGGCTGGGACAAGTTACTTTGCCTCCTAGTATCACGTCTCTCACTTTTCCACTTCCTGTGGAAAAGTGTGAGAATCAAATAAGTAGAAACAAAGACTGTGAAATTTTAATAGTGCTCTATATTCATGCAATGTTATTTCTTTAGTTCATCATAGTTTCTGCTTAAAGTTTACTGTCTACACTACTTATTTTAGATTTACTAGCCCTGTATAGATCTCTCTAAATATGTCATAAAAACCCGGAGTACAGTGCCTCTCTCTTTGTCTCCAAGGTGGCACATAAAAATATTTGTTGAACTCATGGATGATTAAATTTTTTATATTTTCCCTTCAAAACTGCACGTGGTGGCCTATTTTGCAGAGTCAGCATTTCCAGTTGGCATCAATTCACCCTGAAAACATGACGGTTGTCCTCTAGTGATCAACAGAAAATATGCACATGGAGTCCCAAGGAAAGGCCAGAATCCTTGATGAGACAGATACCAGGGAGTTTACATTTTGTAGTTTATAAACTATGTATATAAGAGTATATAAGACAAATCTGAGATGTTTATAAATCCAAATTAATCAATATAAGAGAGGGATGGCATTTCTCAGTGTTGTATTATGGCAATTATGA
>RCUC01138346.1:0-17958 GCA_003697995.1 Taxidea taxus jeffersonii | reverse complement strand
TACTGAGCAATATTAATAATAAAAAGCATACTGATACATGCCATGCATGGATGAATCTCAAAAATATTCTAAATGAAAGAAGCCAGACACAAAAGACCACTATATTATATGATTCCATCTGTATGAAATGTCTAGAAAAAGCTAATCAATAGAAACAAACTAGTTTATTGGTATTACAGCAGGATGTTGTAAGAGGTAGTGACTACAAATGACTATAAGAAGTTTTTTAAAAGGTGACAAAAACATTCCTTTTCCAATACCGGATTGTGGTGATGGAATATTAATGCACTATTACTAAAAATCCCTGAACTGTACACTTAAAATGGGTGATTTTAATGGAATGCAAGTTATACTTCAATAAAGCTGCTTAAAAAATCCATAAACTACTAGCAAGACTGATCAAGAATACAAGAAAAAAGAACTCAGAAATGAAAAAGGGTTATCACTGAAGTCTACAGACATCAAAAGTATAAGAAAATATTATGAATAACTCTATGGCAAAAAATTAACAATTTAGATGAACTGTACAAATTCCTTTAAAAAATCCAGCTAATGAAAATGACACAAGAAAAAACAGAAAATCTCAATAGCCTATTATTTAAGTAAACTTATACTGATTTTTATTAAACAAAAAGTATAAACAACCTTTAACAAGAAAATAAGATATTACATATTCATACAATGGAAGAAACTTCTCACATGTAGGTAAAACTCAAACATTGTATTGAAGAACGGACACAAAAAGAGTTACATACTATGTGATCTCATTTATATGAAGTCAATAAACAGAACAGTGGTCACCTATTGAGGCTATGAAGATTATCTCTCTGTAAAGGGGCAAAAGGTAAGTTTCGGAAATGATGGAAATGCCCTATATCTTGATTAGAGTGTGGTTACACAGTATACACATTTATTAAAATCATTGAACAGTACACATAAGATCTGTGCATTTCATCTCACAAAAATGTTTCCTCAACTTAAAAAGAAAAACTAAAATAATAAAACAGAATTTGCTTAGAAAAAAAAAAAAACAAGAAAATCTAGTTGGGTAGTTAGGATTAGCTCAATTAAGCTGTCTTAACAAACAGCCCCCCAAATATTAGTGCCTTAAATAAGAGGTAGCCTGCTGGCCAAATGCAGCCAACTGTCTATTTTTGTAAATAAAGCTTTAATGGAAGATAGCCATCCCCATTTGTTCACAGACTTTCTACGTGTAACAGATTTGAGTCATTCTGGACAGAGACCATATGGCCTACAAACTAAAAGCCCAAACTATTTTCTACCTGGCCCTTTACAAAGTTTGCTTTTTTGATGCCTGGCTTTAAACCTATATAATAGCTTTTATATAAGGCTTTTCTCGCTCATGCTCCACGTTAATCAGGAGTCACCGGGAGCTCTGCTCGATAGTATCCTCACTGTGGGAGCTCGCTGCTGAAGCTATCTCTACCTGGAATGAGGCTGGTCACTATGACAAGGGAAATGAGAAAGCTCTGAAGGACCTTATACTAGTAATTAAATCATCTGGTTCCAAGGTAACACATCACTTTTCCTTAAAACTCTTGAGCCAGAATTGTTCACATGACCCCATTCACACAAGGTGACCAGAAAATACAGTTCTACCACTTGTTTATACACACGCCTGGAAGTGCAGGAGAACTGGGATATTTGCCAAAGAGCACTAATGACGACCACAATTAAAACTGAGAATCAATCAGTCCAGATGTTTATTTCTAACAAAAATATATAACCCTGCTGAAATACTGCCCTACTAGGTAGAAGTCCTAATCATAAAAATTCCAAAAGTGGCCCTGACCATTCCCTTCAATTCCCATCCCACTGGTTAGAGCACACCAGCTCTGCCTTCTCCCCTCAAGATGGATCTAAATTGCAAATCTGCCTAACCATCACCTTCACATTTAATATCCTTCAATACAGGGTCCCTGCCCCTGCCCCCCAACAAAAAGGTCAAGACTCTTGGACCCAGATTCAGCCAAACCTGAGACCCTGCACCCTCACCTCTTGTCTTCATCAGGTCAACTGAGTCATGCTAGAATACGGCTTACATTTGCCCTGGCGATGGCAACATCCATGTGTCCGGATTCCGCCCCATACCTTTGCTCCTGTGGTTTCCATGGTGTAGAACATCCACTCCTATGGCTCTCACCCTGTACCACTCAACACAGTCATTATCTTGTCTGCACACTTCCCATGAGCACCAGTCCGAGAGAACTATGTTCCTACTATATCAGACCCAAAATTATCCAACTACCCAACCTGCTGCTATGTGCAACAGTCCCCAGGCACCTCATCACAGAATTTACCCCGTATCCAGTTAAATGACAGCTAAGTTAGCTAGTACTCACCATGCCAGGCACTTTTGCAAGCACTTTTTAGGTAGCAAGTCATTTAGTCCTCATAACAACCTATAGGTAGGCACTAGTATCCTCTCTGTTTCACAGATAAGGATACTAAGACACGGGAATGTTAGTTAATTTCTGTATGGTGCCACAGGTGGTAAATACCAGAGCTGGAATATGACTGGTGGGTTGTTTTTTGTTTTTTTTTTTAAGATTTTATTCATTTGAGAGATGAGCAAGAGAGGGCAAATGTGTGAGCAAGGAGAGGAAAAGAGGAGGGAAAGAGGGAGAAGGAGAAGCAGACTCCACAATGAGCAGGGAGCCCGATGCAGGGCTCAATCCCATGACTCTGGGATCATGACCTGAGCTGAAGGCAGACGCTTAACAGACTGAGCCACCCAGGCACCCCACCCCCAAGGTTTATTCTTAACCATTCTGCTACCCTGTATCTCAACGCTGAGAGCAGACAGGTCTGTCTCTGAGAGTGCAAGGAGCACTGTGGTAAAAAATAAATTGATTAATTAAATAAAATAAAACAGCAACTCATTCCTCTCTGCATCCCCAGGGCCTGGATCTGGACATTCAAGCAATAGTAGCTGCTTAGTCAGGGTTTACTCAGATGAAACAAATGAGACCCGTGATTCCCTGATCCGACCTTTCTGCTAAATAAAGTCCTCTTGACTAGCGACATTTAGGAAGTGGACAGATAATTACCATATATACCTTTTCCTGGATCCCAGCCCTTCTTAAAGAGTCACTGGCCAACTCTGAAATGAAGAGGCAGGAGGGGCCCAAATTAAAGATCACTAGAAAATGATCTACCCTAAGTTGGGACAAACATCTGTCCAATCATTCAGGAACATTCACAGCAGCATCCTGACTACTTGGAAATGCGAGAATTTGACTTCTCACATTTCTGCAGAAAACAGCACAAAGCTTCCTAAAAGTTTTTCTTCCTCACATAATTATGCTTTAAATTGTTAATAGCTATAATTATAGAAGATGGCATTGTTGTGCTTGTAATTTTTCCTATTCCCATTGGTATTTATTGATGATAAATGGCTTTATTAAAAAATAATGATAATTACCTTGTTTGGTTGTATATCAATATAGTTTCAGTTTTTCTTTATTACCACTTATGGAATTTTATGGATTGCCAACATTTGGTTCTTTTATTGGCTTATTTTCTCTTGATGGTATAAACAGGGGGTAGAATTAACAATAATTTTATTCATTTCCTGACCCCCTCCCAACTGGCCCCAGCTCCATTAAGAGAGCAATGTAGTGCACTATTCACACGTGGCTACAGGAAGTTATAACTTTTACTGCTGTGTAATTCTAACAATTAGCTTCACACCCCAAAGTTCTCTTCTATGAGCCAGTGCCTCCCCAAATGGTAGAGAATGGAAGGCTCTTCCTCCACATTGCACCCTACAGAATCAGCTCCAACAGCTCCAAACTAAACCCCTTCTGCTATAAGCAAGGTTTAAAATCTAAGTAACTACAAAAAGATCATAAAGGCAAACAGCCGGTCTTAGTGTTCCCCACAAGAAAACCCATTTGGCTTACTAAATATCCTGGAGAACCAGAGCAGCGAAAGCCACCTTCCTCACCGACAATGTCACAGTTCTTGGAGAATTCCCTTCCAAAACAAACTCCCCGCTGGACATCGTCTGAGTTCTCTCTGGAGCCCTCAGCCCTAAGAAGGCTAAGAAGGCTACACACCCCTTTGTTTATCTGTGATCTTCCACTGGGGAGCAGCCCAGCTCATATTCTCTGCAAAACATAAACCAAATCAAATCAATGACCCAAATGTAAGCAGCCCATGACTCTTTGCAAACAGCGCATTTGGCAGTGTTTTCATAAGGAAGTCATGTCTGAGTCTTTAGTGCCAAGAAGAGGAACAGTATGAGCCCTCATGGTACTTGATGTGTTAGTCTGACTGTGTTAGCAAGGAGAGGAGTGCAAGCGAAAGAATGTCACGTTTGGGATCAGACCCCATCTCTCTGTCCAACCTTGGTCCACAGTCTTAACTTCTTTCCACCTCTCCTTCCGGCAAAAATGATTTCAGCAACACCTGCAACTCAGAATTGGTGCAAGGATGAAATGCATTAAACATCTGGCACGTATGTATTATTTAATATATATTAGCTCTTTTCCCTTCTTCTAATCGAGTGGTTCTCAACAGAGGCAATTCTGCAACCCTCCCCTGCCAGGAGACATGTAGCAATGTCTGGAGGCATTTTTTGTGATCACAACTCGAGGAGGACCATGCTAGTGGCACCTCGAGGGCAAAGACCAGAGATCCTGTTAACCACCCTACAATGCACAGGACAGCTCCCACGACAAGAATTATCAAGCCCAAAAAGTTAAAAGTGCCAAGACTGAGAAATGTTGGTCTAGACCAGTGTGAAAGAACTGTTATGGTTGTTTATTTTCCATAGACGTCTCTTTAAATGAGCAAAGATGTACTGAGAACTTACCATGTGCAAAGCTCTATGCTAGGCACATCATTAACTGGCTCATAGATTTGGTTGCCTCCTGCCATTTGCCCAAACCTACTCCCACCCTCATATGTTGTCCAACTCTATGAGCATCAAGCTTTGGCTTCCCCTTTCTTCTTGCTGCTGCTCTCAGCGGCCCTGAAGTAAGACATGCTGTGTGTCAGAGCAAAGACCTGTATTAATCAACAATTCCAAATATAGCAACAGCAGTTTGAAAATCAAAGAATGGGCCTTGGGGACATCAATATTTGCATGTTCATAATAAATACTTAACTACACATCTGTGCAATGTTCAATACAGTTGGGGGAGAAAAAGAACATTTATGTTGATTTTTGTCAACTTCCACAACTCAAGCATCTGATGTGCTCAAGAAATATAAAACAGAACAGTCATAAAAACAATTTTAAATATATTTATAATAAGCACTTATGAATTGGAGCCATGCTTGATTTACTCCGAGGCTTTTCTAACCAATTAGCCTACACCTGCCCCTTGGGTCAGTGGTGTAATTTCCAATCTATGTATTAAATGTGCACCGCTTTCCTATCTGATACTAACCTCTACAACTCAGAATGGCCCTAGCTTTAATGTTCGAGGCTTGGTTTCAGGTCTTTAACCTTCCCTTTACAGGTTGTGCATCTGAATGAGCCTAGCCCTCTCTGTGCAGAAGCCCCAGGCTCTGCTGTAAAGTGCTCCATAGTGACAGTCTCATTGCACTGTCACAGAACCCACTCAGCAATGGAGGGTATGCCCCCATTTTACAGGGGAAAAAATGGAGGCCTACAGAGGTTAAACAACTTGGCCAAGTCCCACAGCTATGAAACATTGAATGTTCACACTGTGTGTCTGCTTTCAAAATCCATGTTCTTCTCCACCACACTGCATTCAGGGGAAAGAGATTTCCTTCTAGTGAGCTCTCTTTGTAAAGAGGTAAGCCATGGGCACAACATCTGGCCCAACGAATCTACCTCAAAGAAACTGCTGTCCATAAACACTAATTCATTTGCAGAAACATATATGTAAAGATGTGTAGTCTTGCATAATTTGAAAAGCAGAAAAGGGCAAATGGGGGTGTAGACCTATGCTATGGATTGGGGGGATTCCACACAAAGGAGGGGGAACGAGGCAAAGAGGCCTTTGCTGGCCCATTATTCTTCCTTTGCAACAAAACCCTGATTTTACACTGGGTGACAATTCACCCAACTAAAATATTGCTTTCTCCAGCCTACCCCCAGCCTACCCTGCAGCCAGCAATGGTTGCTTGGTGCTAAATGTTTAATGACCAGCTCATTGTTGCACCAATCTCCATGGTACAAATTTTTCCACTCTGGCCTACTTCAAGCTACCAAGTTGAAGTTCACTGGCTCACACACAAAAAATTCCTGAGATAGAACAATCAGTTCTCACAACCAAGGATGAGCCAGTTTTTGCCTGACTGGCTGGCAGTGAGATGTACACAAATTTGTCCCTCCTCACAAGCAGGACAGACAGCAAGCACATGCTCTTTCCTTGCCTCTCCCCTTGTTCCTCCTTCCTGCTGTAAATTTGGATGCTAGGATTTGAAATCCAACAGCTACTCTGAGCCATGAAGCAACCTAGAGAAATGGTGGCAGTACACCCAGACAGAAGGTACAGAAAGAAAGGAGAAAACTTATCCCTGTTAACATCATGAAGCTAATGTAAGAACTGGGGCCTACCTACCTCTAGGCTTCTCTCATTGGAAAGAAAATAAAACTCCTATCTCAAAACCATTGTTTTTGCTTTCTGTTACATTCTACCCAACTAATACAGAAATCTTCAGTCTTTACTTTCACATCTCTATTCCTTATTTTATAATAAAAATGTTTTATTCCAGTATTATTTTCAAAATTTTTTAAAAAGCCAAAAAAAATTTTTTTAATGAGTCAAGTGGTTGGGCCCTTACTAAATATTTCCCAGTTGCCAATTCTTCCAACAGTATCCATGGATCACAGCGGGGAAAGAAAGGAGACCAAGGGAAATCACAGGCCTGGCACACAAATCAACAATGTGGGCATGTCCTGGAAATGAAAGGGATAGACTGGAATCCAACCAAGTTAACAAACTGCCAAAAAAGATTTCTGGCCAAGTAAGAGTCAAAGTCCTCCTGAGATAGGCCTTGGGTGAAACATGGAACAGGTGATGGGAAAGCACACAATGTACTGCCAGGCTCAAGTCTCCAATCTAGGGAACTCCCATGCAGCCTGCCGGATGGAGAATGAAAGCAGCTCCTGCTCAAACTGCAGGGGCTCCACCATTAAAGTGTCCCAATGAAAGGGACCCCAGATACTGGAACAAGGAAGTAGAAGACAGAATATCACACCAAACATGGAATGGAGCAAAACCATATGGGGGCCACTGGAGTCTCTGGGCCCATGGGCAGTATCACAGGGAGGGCAGCAGGCAGCAATCTGGTGGTTAGGAAAGTTCTTAGGGAGAGCACAGACCCATCTATGAGGGTCTTTGTGGTCACATTCCTTAGATGGTCACAGAGATTACACTGAGAGTGACACAGGGCAAAATCAATCACTGTGTGATTCTTCTGCCACATCTTATGCAAGATGACTGCCAAGCCCACTTAGGATCCATCTTTGCAGACCACACTTGGTCACTAGGCGCTACCTACATCCTGTGTGCCCAAGAGCAGGCTGTGTGCCGTGGAAGACATACCAAGCAGAGTTTCCTGTTCTTGAAGATACTGACATCTAAAAGAAAAGCGAACTGTATACAGACAAAGATATCTAGAGGACCTAGATATCTTTGTAATGTGTTGTGCATGTGTTTTCAATGCATGTGTTCATGCATTGGGTGTACACACAAAACTTACTGGTTAAAAATTCAGAGAAGATATATACCCAGAAGTAGGGTTGTTGGATCATTTGGTAGTTGTATTTTTAATTTTTTATGGAACTTCCATATTGTTTTCCAGAGTGGCTGCAGCAATTTATATTCCCACCAACAGTGCACAAGGGTTCCCTTTTCTCCACATCCTCGCCAGCACTTGTTACCACTTGTCTTTTTGATCATACCCATTCTGACAGGTGTGGGGTAGATATCTCATTGTGGTTTTGATTTGCGTGATTCGATGATTAGTGATGTTGAGTACCTATGTCAACCATATCTCAATAAAGCTGGGAAAAAAATTTTTAAATGTCAGAGAGGTAAAAGCAAAGAGGAATGGAAATGTCACACAGAAAATATGGATAAGAAAGATACACGTCTTCAGTCAGGCTCTAAAGGATATCATTTCAGCCAGAAACAAATTTAAAAAGAAGGTACTGCATACTGGAAAAGGGCAAACAATGTGTGCTAAACAAATACATATCCAATAAAGGATAAGAGAAGTTAGCTGAAGTGGGGAGGAGGAAAGGCATTCGTGGATAATAACACTGAAAAGGAAAAGTGGGAACTGTTCATCCTTTCATTCATAAATTGAACAAATACTAATTGAATGTGTACCAGTTTGGTGCCTAAGCACTTGTTCTAGGGCCCTGAATACCAAACGAAGGGCTCCTGGGCCAGAGCGATAGATGACTTCTACACACTGGAATTGGGGGAATCTACATTTTTCATACTTCCAAAAATGGAAAGATGTTGTGAGGAGAAGCAACCCAGATCTGAGGCCTCATCAGCTCATAACTGAAAAAAAAGGTAACAACCAACTCAAGAGTAATAAGGCTGCCCCACGTGCTAAGATCTCTCTTTTCCAGCATTTCACTATCTGTGAAGTTGAGTCCCCTTAGTGCCCATCAGTGCCCCAACCCTCCCAATGTCCACCATGCCTACGTATACAGAGCGCCCACCCAGTAAATATTCATTCATGGATCCTGCTTCTTGTCTGCGAAGGTCCAAGCAGGGTCAGGGCCAGGATTGGTCAGTTGTCTAAGGGGCCAGAGAATCACAACCTAAGGCTAAGTGCATGACAGGCATCCCCTGGGAGGTGGTGGCAGATTTCTCACAGTGGTTGATGAAGCAGAGGGCAGGGGTCAGTGATGCTTACAGCGAGAAACACGTAATGGATATTGGTATTTAAAACAGAAAGCAGCACTGGCTTTAAGTTAATGTTTCATATCCAATAAAGAAGGCTAAATATCTATCGTTTTGATAGATTGCTATATAAATGAAACATTAGAGGGGCTCTTAACCACCTTGTTTCAGATCTTCATTACATGAAATTAATCTTGAGCAGAGCATCATACCCAATATGGCTGACTCCCATTACGTAGCCAGTTTAGAAAACTTAGGCTGTGCTTTGTCTCCTAAGGACGGAATCAGGAAGGAGTCTAACAGGACCATCTCACCACTTCTGCAGTCCATCAGCACTGCAAGCCAGAGCAGCAGAGAAGGTTTTCTAGAAATTCTCCAAGTGGCCAGCATGCCCCCAAAAGAAATATGGAATAAACTCCTAGGGTCTTTCTAGAAGTGAAACAATGACCAGACTCAGTGCTTAATGTCACATCACTGAAGAGTTGAGCCTACAGAGATCTCAAGCCTCCACTCTCCGCCCAGCAGGGAAGGGGAATCTGCTGCCTCCACGCCCGTTGGTGGACTTCCACAAATGCATCAATGTTGATGAAAATAGACTCTGAATTGTCTAGTAGCCACTTCCCTCATTATGCAGAAAGAGACCAAAAGCTCAAAACGAAATAAATTCAGAAGAAAGGGAAGGAAAAGAACACAGAGCCCAAAGAACAACTAATCCCGTCAGGTAAAAACCTGCCTGGGGAAAAAAAATCCAAATCTCTAGGCATGGAGAGAACCCAAATGGCTGAGGAACAGAGCTACTCTGCTGGAAAGAACCTGTTCATTTATTCAGGTGCAGGCCACATTATGTCACCACAGCTCCCACATGGCCATGCCACATGCCCACTAGGAGAGACTGCAGGGGATTTGCACCATGAGAGAAGCATGTGAAGAACCTGGGTAAGTAGACAGTGTTCCTTTCATCTTTGCCTTCAATATAGCAAGTAAAGACTGTTTACCAGAGACCCTACAAAACCTATTTCTCAACAAGTTAGATAGTTAATCAATAAATTTTTTTAACTAAGCCAGAAAAAAAAAAATCTTCTTCTGTGTTAGTTCTGTCCTTAAGACCATCTTGATCAGACTTCATTCCTACAGTGAGGAAATAATCTGGCAGAGCAAGACTGCTGGTCAGCCGCTCCCACCACACTTATGGGCCAGCTGTCATATGGATGTTCCTGGAATCATCCTGCCTCTCAGTTCCTCCAAAATGAAGCAAGCATTTCACCCCAGTACACCATCATCATGGACTTCTAGATCTAAATATGTTTTGTTCCTTTGCTACTTTTGACCCACTTGAATTTCAGCAATATCTACCTTTCTCAACCAACCAACCATTCATAGGAATTCCATGCACTCTTTTACGTGTATGTGTAGATACAAATATGCATAGAAAATCAATCATCCTAACTCTATGTGATCAGTAAGCAGCATGAGACTTAGGGAGACAAAAATTACTATCTTGCCTGCAATTGCAGTGAAGACCTGGGATCTGAACCCAGCACTCTGGCTCTACCAGCCTTGCTCTTTTTCATCTGAACACATTTGATAGCTTTTACTCATCTACTCCAGAGTTGAATAATATGAATCCAGACACATGAACCAGGGAATAACAGTAAGAGAAAGAATTCTCAGCCACATTTCTCCCCCGTTCCTTCTACCTCATTCCCTAACTCCCAGTATGTAGCAATTAGGCACTTCTTCTGCCCCCCTGAAACCTGTTTTTGGTATAAAAATGGCCATAAGATGGGGCACCTGGGTGGCTCAGTGGGTTAAAGCCTCTGCCTTCGGCTCAGGTCATGATCCCAGGGTCATGGGATCGAGCCCCGCATCGGGCTCTTTGCGCTGCATGGGGCCTGCTTCCTCCTCTCTCTCTGCCTGCCTCTCTGCCTGCTTGTGATCTCTGTCTGTCAAATAAATAAATAAAATCTTTAAAAAAATAAAAATAAAAACGGCCATAAGAAATCCCAGCAACCACAGGAGTGACCAAAACATCCAGTCAATTATATATGGTTACCGTGATGTTGTGTCCTTGATAATGACACCTTAGCTGGGCTTCAAGATTTTGGGTGTTTTGCTTTAGTAGAAAAAGAGAGAGAGAGAGAGAGAGAGAGAGAGAGAGACTAACATTTACTGAGCACTTTCTCACCCTATGCCATATAATATGCTTGGTGCTTTCACCCACATTGTTCTCTTTAATACCAAAAGGCAAACCCACCTAAGTAATGAATAGAATCTCCTTTTTAAAGACAAAGAAACAGACTCAACAAGGTTAAGTCTCCTGGTCAAAGAGACTCACCCGGGAGTGATGGCATGGGAATTTAAGCCAAAACCTGATCTGAGGCTGAGGCTACTTCTGTGACAGCATGCTGGGTAGTACATACTCTATCCTTTACAACCAGAAACCATTCTTAGATTTTTTTTTTCCTCTGAGCCGTGAGTCTTTACAGATTTACTGGTTGTTAAATGCTCCTGACTCTAGCTAATTCCCAAATTAACTGGATTCCTTTTGGAGCTTGTAAAATGTGCTACACACTCAACTTCCGAATTTAGCATGCAAGATGATGACCACAGCAGTTAAGGGTGGTGCAACTTTCTTGTTAGGACAATGCATGCCTAAAAACCTCTTTTTAATTTCTACCTTCTTTTATGAGGACAACGTGAACGAGGACACACCTAGGATACTGCATATTAATTTCAACACAACTAATACCCAAAATGTCCCACCAATTTACTCTTCACTGACAATGTTAAAAGAAAATGATTTATGCAGATCAATCATCTCGCTCATCAAGTCCTACCCTGACAGCCAGCCTTCATCATTGCTATTTAAAAGGCACTGCTGACAGAAAAGACCGACTCTTTGATTAAGGGCCCTGTCTGGCTAACCTTTTATTTGAAGAATGATTGCCGCTGAGTGACAAATACTTTTCCATTCATTTCAAGGCAAAGATATTGACATTCAAATTCTTGATGGCTACCCTGAGCAGATGCCACTGTTAGCAAGAGGCTGGTGAGCTATAGCAGGTACACCGAGGCTCTGGGGGCAAAGGGAAGGAAAGAATAAAAGGGGGACGCACGGGGCGGGCACTGGCGGAAGGTTCTCCACAAGCGAAAGCAATGGTCTCGCTGCCAGATCCCTTTTCCTCAGTACTTATCAAAGAACATCTGTTTGTAGTTTGGGCCCCGTTCTCTTCTTAAAAGTGCCCTTGCCTTACCTTGACCCTCCTTGGAACTGTGCAGGCCACGAAGACTACGAGCAAAAAGGAGCTCGCGGGCATGCAGTTTCCAGCCCCAGGGTGAAACCACCCCCCTCCAGCCAGAGCTCCACAAGCCCGGCACACTTCAGGCTAAAGGCACTGGCCTTCTTTCATCCTCACAGGACCTTCAGTGACTACACACAAAGTGGAAGAAGCATCTGAAAAATCACCTACAAAAAAAAAAAAAAACCACAGGAACATTTTATCCCATCTGCTAAGGAGACAGAGGAGGAGGGGTAAAAAAGAATACAAGAGCAAGCCAGGGAATGACAGAGAGAAACCGAATGACCACAAGAGACAGAAATTGAGCTTCCACAAGAAAGGGCAATCTTTCTAATCCATTTGGGGTACATTTCTACCTTGGTTAGCGCCACATACATATGATGTAAACACGTTCTCACAGCAGGATTATGTTGCTTCTTTTTATTTCTTAGATGTAAAATATTATCTTTAAAGAGAAGTGGGGAAATTATGGATTAAGGGAGGCTGCTTGTGATGAGAGCCATCACAAAGCCTCAAGATTAATCATTTCGGGGAACAAAATGAAATACCTCAGCAGGGCCCTTTAAATCTTCCCAAGATGCAATGTGCAGGTCTCACAAGGGACAGGGTATCCAAAAAACTGAAGCTGTGATCCTTTAACAAATTCCCACAGCAGGAGAGGTGGGGGGACAGCTGAGGCATGGACAGAAACTTCTCCTTGGTTATCCTAAGGCCCAACATGTGACCCAAGCAGCAGAGTAGAGGAGACAGAGACAGGAGCTTTGGGGGGGTGGGGTGGGGGGGACAGGTCTGAATCTCATCTCTGCTGCTTGGTAGCTGAAGGATGTGGAGCGAGTTCTTTCCCTTCCCCAGGCCTCTGTTATCTCATCTGCAGGATGGGGATGATGTGGACTACAGCTACCAAATTATTTGTGGATATTAAAAAATATATGCATTAAATAAAGTCACTTTCCTTTACCTAAACCCATTCTCCCTCCTTTCTTCTCATCTCTACTCACTTGCTTGTACTCAAGACGGCTCCAGAGGAGCAGGGCAAATAACCCAAGATTTATAGTTACAAGGCTAAGCTACAACTCCTAGTGCAGACGCTTCCTACTGGTACAACCGCACAAGCTTTGACCCAAGTTACATGTTGAACAATGAGTTCCTCGGCTTTAAGTGAGAATAGTCATAACGGTCCTATTTCCCTTCCTGTGTTACAGTGAGAACAAATAAGTTAGTGTTAATGCTAAAACACTTTATAAATTTTTCATCAGTACAGAAATGTTTGCTGTGGCTGCTGCTGTCCTCCAGAAACGGGACACTCCAACCCATTTGGATCTTTTTCCTTATTTATTTCTCCCATCTCTATTTCTCGTGGCAAATAATAAATCATAACCAATTAATCAATAATCCTAACATCATCTCCATCCCATAGAACTATTAGCAGTGGCTTCTGCAGCTGTCTAGAAGAAGTACCAGGTAGAAGTGATGTTTCCTCCATAATAAAAATTTATTGGAGGTTATTATGAGCCAAGCATTGGGACAGGGAGGCAAATGAAAAATGCAAAATTCAGTCAAGTGGGGCAAACAGACGAATAAAGAAATGATTTCACTATCACTGTACAATATAAATTAAGTACGAAGGATGCCGAGGCTGCCAATGAGGGAGGGCGTGATTCTCTGGGGAGTCAGGGAAGCTTTGGCCTTGAGAATATGAGACAGCTGGACCTTTAAGTGTAAGCAAGTCCTCAGCAGACAGAAAAGGAAGAAAAAGGTCATTCAGGGAAAGAGAAGGCCAGATACAAAGGCAGGGGGGCCAGAGAGAGAGCACAGGCTCTGGCAGGGACGAGGGTAAGTTCAAGACATTTTATAGATTTAAGACTTAGTCCTTTAAGCAATGGGGAGTTTCAGCTTGAAACTGCTGTGATATGATCCATGGCTTAGAAAAATGACCCTGATCAAAGGCAGACACACAAACATTCACTGGGCACCTACTCTGTGCAAGAAACAAGAGACAGAGATGGAAAAAAAAAAAAAAAAAAAAACATCCTGACACTCCCTCTGGGTGAGGAGCTAGATGTTCTTACTTGCTTTCATACAACATCCATCCGAGCAGCTGCCTAAATAGGGGCTGTGAGCCACTTCGGGCCCCACCCCCACCCATGCAACACCCATACCTGGGACTTTGGAACCTGCCCTTCATACTCAATTCACTGATGTGGGTTCCTACTTTTGTACTTGACCCTACTGTTCCATTTCTACAAACTCTGGAGGGACTACAGGTCACCCCCATATGTGTTCAGAACTCTGTCCCCTGGCTTCGTCTCTTCCTTCCTGGATGCTGGCCTCTTGCTGATATGCTCTGACTTGCAGCAGCCCTACTGATGGCCTGGCTCCTGCAACTGCCTATAAAAGCGGGGAGGTTTCTGTGCTGTCCTTGTCCCTTGCTCTGTGCATGGACTCCCAATACAACTGTGCCAAAGGGGATGCTCTAAGTTCACCCAAAGCTCGTTTCACTCTCCTCTTCCTGCACACACAGAAAGACATTTGACAACCTCCCTTACTGTGTGTAGACCTCTTGTATTAGCTTTCCAGGATACTCTAACAATTACCACAACTGTGGTGGCTTAAAACAACAGGAATTTATTCTCTCACTTTGATGGAAACCAGAAACACAGAATCAAAGCATCAGTGAGGCCACATTCTACCAAGGCTCAAGGGGAGAATCTTTCCCTGCCTCTTCCAGCTCCTGGCAACCCTTGGTGCTCCTTGGCTTGTGGCTGCTTCCCCTCAAACTCTGCCTCTGTCTCTGCAGAATCTTCTTCCCTCTGCATGTCAGTGCCAAATCTCATTTTCCTTTCTCTTAGGAAGACATCAG
The DNA here is from genome assembly GCA_003697995.1 of Taxidea taxus jeffersonii. Classification (NCBI taxonomy): domain Eukaryota; kingdom Metazoa; phylum Chordata; class Mammalia; order Carnivora; family Mustelidae; genus Taxidea; species Taxidea taxus. The sequence continues at coordinate 2,932 of RCUC01138346.1, read as the reverse complement.
TTTGGGGACTTCGATCTCACTCTAAATCTAGTGTGATTTAAGCTCCAACTCAAGGTCACTAAGTAATTATATCCGCAAAGACTGTATTTTCCAAATAAGGGCACATTGAGGTTCCAGGTGGGAATGAATTTGGAGGATCACTGTTCAACCCACTACACCTCCCGTGCAACCTTGGCGGCCTCATGATCCAGGCAGGGCAGTCCCCAGATATCAGAACTAGAGCCTCGAATGACCATATGAAGCAGAGCCCTCCCGCCCCTCCCCCCCCGCCAAGCACTAACCCTCACTGGGCGTGTAAGGTAAGCACGAAACAAAACCTCATAGTCTTCAGGGTTAATTTGTTACAACTGCAGAGCTTGGCCTGGCTTGGCTACCACTCCAAGCCTCGTGCCCTTGCTCTGCAATCCAAACACTATTTAGGGGCTCAAGGCTAACATGCCATGTTTCATTTGGGTTCAGTTTTTGCTCAAAAGCCCTTTTAGGCTGCTCTTGCAGAATGTCCCAGGAATTTCTCCCAGAGCTTTGCTTGGCCTGGATATGGGTGTTTGGGACGTTTCCTGTTTTCCCTGAGTCGTGTCATTAGGCTTTTGCTGATAACATGGCTGTTTTCTCGTTGGTCTCAGAGGAGAATGTGGTAGCCAGTATGAATTAGCTCTTGCTTTTACTGGGGTCGGGAGAGGGGAAAAAAGGGGTTGACCTGAAGGCTTCCTGGCTCAATTTACCCAAAAGGGAATCAAGAAAAACAGTGGCTAGCGTCCCTCTCCTACAGATGTGGGAAGAGCACAGGGTTTTAGAGTCACGCTGACCTGGGTTAAAATTCCCCAACACTGCGAATTCAACAGCTATCATTCTTCGGTACTTTTTATCTCAAAGCTGTAGTCCTCCTACCTTTTAAAAAGGGGGGTAAACATCCCCTTTTCCACAGGGTGGCTGTGAAGATTATAGGATGTTAGCTATGTGATGAGTTCCGTGCTCTTGCCGTAGCAGTTACTAGATAAATGCTAACTCTCTTTGCTCCTATGAAGGCGCCATTTATTCCCACTTAGGTCCTCTTCCCTTCTGGGGCAAGAGGAACTAAGTTTGTGTAAAACCATGCTCTTCAGTACTGGTCTCGATGACCACCCCCCCATGCATTTTCTCCCTCCCCCCACTTCATCCTTTTAGATACTATTAGTCTATGCTATGGAACTGGCTTACAAAATAGTGGAGAAACCATCTAACCCCTTTAACCAGCTGAGTTTTACTCTTAAACATTTCCTATGAGTTCATTCCAATACTCCAGAGAGACTAAAAGCTCTCTGAAGTTAGAGACTATGGTGTCCCCCACGTCTGTAAACCCCACGGCAGTCAGCACCATGCCCAACTGCACACATGTGCCTGCCCCATTCTCACCAACTACAAAGAAAAGGGATGATGGGAAGTTCCCGGGATTATGGCACAATTTGGCTTCCAATAATGTAGATGATCACCAATTAGTGGGCTAGTGTTAGAGTTAGCTGGTCTACTCACAGAGCAGAGGGAATCACTGGAGAAATGGAGCAAAAGAAAGAGAATTCGTCACCATTTGGATTTTAGTGGATCGCCCACTAATGGTTTATCACCCCCTTCCCAGCTAGATCAGCAAAACTTACAGTCCCAGGAAGACATTATAATAAATTGTTATACATTGTATAGCATGTGTCATATAACGTATCTGTTTTACACAGAAATTTGTGATACATATCTATAGCCCTTGCTTTGTACTGGACACTGTTCTAAGTGTTTTACCTATATATTAATTCACTTAGTCTTCACAACTCCACAACACAGATGCCATTGTTATCACCATGTTATAATGAAGAAACAAACCCGGGGGTTTAACTGACCCAAAGTCACAGAACTATGGAGCAGCAAGGCCAGAAGCCAGATTCTGACAGCTTGGCTCCCTCGGCACTAGACAACACTGTCTCTCAAATGGGAGAGCCCAGGGGTGGAAGAAAATGGTACCCCAGTCAAAAGGGCACCTAATAGAGGTGGCTTACAAATTAAATGGATTCTGAAGAACCAGCCCTTCAACCAAAGAAGCTGTTGCAAGAGCAGGGAGCTGGTGTGTCAGCTACAGATGCCAGGGGACAGCCCTTCAAGACGGATGGGAACAACCCACTGTCACAGTAACAGGACCCGGATGAAAGCAACCCCCTCCATGCATACCTTTGGTCTGAGGTGGGACTAACTCCTTCATTATGGCCCTGAATAGCAGCAGCATGTGGGGGCCCAGGAACACACAGCTCTAGCAGACTGAAGACAAAGGAGATAGAAGGAGCTAGGGAGAAGTTCCAGAAAGCTTGATGGGTTTGTTTTGAGTTTTGTATCTCTAATGTACAAACTGCTAGGGGCAAGAGACCACCAGCTTTTCCACCAGCCTTACGAAAGCTCCATAACCCGGACTCTGCATTTGCTGGCCATTACTGAATACATCATTTTGTTTTCTCCCAGCTTCGGCCCTCCTCCACCGTCAATGGAGACGGAACTGGGACTCCCCACTTGAGGTTGTCATTAAAAGCAGAGATGGCACTGGTGTTCTCCCCCAGGCTCTGCAGGGCTCATGGGCCATGGCCCTGCCTCCCTCCTTAAGCAGAGTGGAATGAGAGATATTTGACGGGTGATTCTTTCATCTCTGCAGCTTTGAAAACCTCAAACATCATGTCGGATCCACAACAAAGAACAGGGACTTCAGGGGCTGACAGCACGGCCATAATTAAAGACGACCATCAATAAGCTGCCATGTTCAACAATGCCACGTTATAGCTGCTCCAAAACCAACTGTTTACCTTTCAGACATTTCCATGGAAAGGTTTAAACAGGTGCAGTGTGAATTGTTTTCATGAAGCTAGGCAAACAGGAGATAGGAACTTCTAAGACCAAGTGTAATGTACAGTACACTATTCCCTTG
>RCUC01138345.1:0-56487 GCA_003697995.1 Taxidea taxus jeffersonii | reverse complement strand
AGGAACCTCCATGCTGTTTTCCAGAGTGGTTGCACCAGCTTGCATTCCCACCAACAGTGTAGGAGGGTTCCCCTTTCTCCACATCCTCGCCAGCATCTGTCATTTCCTGACTTGTTCATTTTAGCCATTCTGACTGGTGTGAGGTGGTATCTCATTGTGGTTTTGATTTGTATTTCCCTGATGCCCAGTGATGTGGAGCACTTTTTCATGTGTCTGTTGGCCATCTGGATGTCTTCTTTGGGGTTTTGTTTTTTTATCCATTCTGAAACCCTGTGTCTTTTGATTGGGGCATTTAGTCCATTTACGTTCAGGGTAACTATTGAGAGATATGAATTTAGTGCCATTGTATTGCCTGTAAGGTGACTGTTACTGTATATTATCTCTGTTCCTTTCTGATAATACTTTTAGGGTCTCTCTTTGCTTAGAGGACCCCTTTCAATATTTCCTATAGAGCTGTTTTGGTGTTTACAAATTCTTTCAGTTTTTGTTTGTCCTGGAAGCTTTTTATTTCTCCTTCTATTTTCAATGATAACCTAGCTGGATAAAGTATTCTTGGCTGCATGTTTTTCTCGTTTAGTGCTCTGAATATATCATGCCAGTTCTTTCTGGCCTGCCAGGTCTCTGTGGATAAGTCTGCTGCCAATCTAATATTTTTACCATTGTATGTTACAGACTTCTTGTCCCGTGCTGCTTTCAGGATTTTCTCTTTGTCGCTAAGACTTGTAAATTTTACCATTAGATGGTGGGGTGTGGGTCGATTCCTATTGATTTTGAGGGGTGTTCTCTGCACCTCCTGGATTTTGATGCTTGTTCCCCTTGCTATATTAGGGAAATTCTCTACAGTAATCCTCTCCAGTATACCTTCTGCTCCTATTTCTCTTTCTTCTTCTTCTGGAATCCCAATTATCCTAACGTTGTTTCGTCTTATGGCATCACTTATCTCTCAAATTCTCCCCTCGTGGTCCAGTAGTTGTTTGTCTCTCTTTTGTCATGTGGTCTTCTATATCACTAATTCTTTCTTCTGCCTCATTTATCCTAGCAGTAAGAGCCTCCATTTTTGATTGCACCTCATTAATAGCTTTTTTTATTTCAACTTGATTAGACTTTAGTTCTTTTATTTCTCCAGAAAGGGCTTTTATTTCTCCTGACAGGGTTTCTCTAATATCTTCCATGCCTTTTTCGAGCCCGGCTAGAACCTTGAGAATCGTTGTCCTGAATTGCAGATCTGACATATTACCAATGTCTGTATTGATTAGGTCCCTAGCCTTCGGTCCTGTCTCCTGTTCTTTTTTTTGTGGTGAGTTTTTCCGCCTTGTCATTTTGTCCAGATAAGAATCCGCTGTTCTCCTTGTTAAGTGATCTTGGTCTTGGCTGGATTTCTTGTTGATCTTTTGGGGGAGGGGCCTGTTGTAGTGATTCTCAAGTGTCTCTGCCCCAGGCTGAATTGCACCGCCCTTACCAGGGGCCGGGCTAAGTAATCCTCTCATGTTCGATTTCCGGAGATTTTGTTCCCTGAATGCTTTCCGTAGAGTTCCGGAGGACGGGAATGAAAATGGCGGCCTCCCAATCTCCGGTTTGGAGGAGCCGAGAGCTAGGGGCCCCAGTCTTCAGTGCGCCTTCAGAGAAAAGCGTTTAATCACTCCCGTCTCCCCAGCCTCCGGCCATGCTTGGAGAAAATCATGCGTAATCAGTCCCGTCTCACTGGCTTCTGGGAGCGCTCTGAGCTCACCCAGCCTGTGACCAAGCGTCTCTGTCTCTGGCAGAGTTCCACCTGGAGTCTCCGAACCCCTTAGATCCCTGATCTCTCCCAGGTCGGAGTCTCCCCGGATCTTGTGGGGACCCCTCACACAGAGCACCGGCCCCTGTCACAGAGCACCGGCCCGTGTCACAGACCACGGCTCTAGGAAACCTCGGCTCTGTCTCTGTAGCCGGCTTCCCTGCTCTAATACCTGTGAGCTCTGCGACACTCAGACACCCCCGGTCCTTCTGTGACCCCGGGGGACCTGAGTCCACGCTGTCCCCATGAGGTCTTCACCCCAGTTTAGCCTCTGGAGCGATGTCCCTCCCTGGAGCAGACTTTTAAAAGTCCTGATTTTGTGCTCCGCCACTTGCCGGGAGCCGGCCCCTCCCCCTGGGGTCTATCTTCCCGTCGCATTGGATTCACTTCTCCGCTGGTCCTACCTTTTAGAAAGTGGTCGATTTTCTGTTTCTAGAATTGTTGTTTTTCTTCTCTTCGATCTCCTGTTGGATTCGTAGGTGTTCGGAATGGTTTGATTGGCTATCTAGCTGATCTCCTGCTGCCTGATGTCATCTCAGCCTGCTACTTCTCCGCCATCTTGACTCCTCCCCAATAACATACTATTTTAATTATTACACTGGTATATCTTGAAATGTGGGATTTGAAATCCAGCTTTGTTCTTTTGGCTGTTTGAGGTCTTTTGTTGTTCCACACAAATTTTAGGATTATTTTTTCTAGTTCTGTGAAAAATGCTGTTGGTATTTTGATAGAGATTGCACTGCATCTGTAGATTGCTTTGTGTAGTAGGCATTTTACCAGTATTCTTCCAGTCTGTGAGCCCTGTGTTTCCATTTGCTTGTGTAATCTTTAATTTCTTTCATCAGTGTGTTATAGTTCTCAGAGTATAGGTTCTTTTGCCTCCTTGGTTAAGTTTATTCCTGGGTATTTTATTATGTTTGGCACAATCATAAATGGAATTGTGTTTTTGATTTGTTTTTCTGCTACTTCATTATTAGTGTATAGAAATGTAGCTGATTTCTGTATATTAATTTTATATCCTGTAACTTTATTGAATTCATTTATTCTAATACTTTTTGGTGCAGTCTTTAAGGGTTTTCTTTTTATACTATAATGTCACCTATAAGTAGTGGCATTTTAACTTCTTCCTTACAAATATGTGTTTCTTTTATTTCTTTTTCTTATCTGATTGCTGTGGCTAGGACTTCTAGTACTATGTTGAATGAAAGTGATGACAGTGGGCATCTTTGTTTTGCTCCTGATCATAGAGTAAAAACTCCGAAGTTTTTCACCATTGAGTGTAAGCTGCGAATTCTTCAAGTATGGCCTTTATTATGTTGAGGTGTGTTCCCTCTAAACTCACCTTGTTGAGTTTTTATCATGAACAGATGTTGAATTTTGTCAAATGCCATGTCTGCATCTGTTGACATCATATGGTTTTTACCCTTCCTCCTATAAATGTGTAATTGATTTACAAATATGGAACTATCCATGTATCCACATAATCACTTCTACTTGACTGTGGTGAGTAATCCTTTTAATGTATTGTTGGAAGTGGTTTGCTAACATTTTGTTGAGGATTTTTGCATCTATGTGCATCATGGATATTGGCTTGTAGTTTTCTTTTGTCTGTTGTCTTTATCTGGTTTTGCTATCAGGGTGAGTCTGGCCTCATGGATTGTATTTGGAAACCTTACTTCCATTTCTATTTTTTTGGTATACTTTGAGGAGAATAGGTATTAACTCTTTTTTGAGTTTGGTAGCATGTACCTTTGACTCCATCTGGTCTTGGACCTTTATTGGTAATTTTTTGATTATTACTTGATTTTGTTACTAGTAATTGGCCTATTCAGGCTTCTGTTTCTCTCTTATTCAGTTTCAGAAAATTATGTTTCTATATTTATCCATGTATTCTAGGTTGTCCAATTTGTTAGCATATGATTTTTCATGACTCTTACAGTCCTTTGTATTTCTGTGGTGTCAGTTGTTACTTCTCTTTAATTTCTGATTTTATTTGGCTCCTCTCATTTTTTCTTGGTGAGTCTGGATAAAAGTTTCATTTTTCTTTTCAAAGAATCAGCTCTTGGTTTCCTTGATCATTGTTTTTTCTTTAGTCTCTATTTCATTTGTTTCTGCTTTGATCTTCATTATATTCTTCTTCCTACTTATGTTGGTTTTTGTTTTTTTTCTAGTTCCTTTGGTTATAAGGTTAGATTGTTTATTTGAGATTTTTCTTATTGGTTGAGTTAGGTTTGTATTGCTATAAATTTACCTGTTATAGAACTGCTTCTGCTGTGTCCCAAAGATTTTGGACCATTGTGTTTTCATATTTATTTGTCTCCATGTGTTTTATTATTTCTTTCTTTGTCAGCCCATTGGTTTTGTAATAGCATGTTGTTTGTGTTTTTTTCCAGTTTTTTCCTTGTGATTGATTTCTAGTTTCATACTATTTTGGTTGGAAAAGATGTATAATATAATCAGTCCTCTTAAATTTATTGAGACTGATTTTTTTCCCTAATGTGATCTGTTCTAAAGAATGCTCCATGTGCACTTGAATATGTAATCTGCTATTTTGGGTTGGAATGTTTTATATATCTGTTATGTCCATCTAGTCTAGTCTAATGTATCATTCAAAGATAGCATCCTTTCTGCCTGGATGAGGTATCCATTGATATAAGTGAGGGGTTAAAGTTCCCTGTCATTATTGTGTTACCATCAATATCTCCTTTTATCTGGTTATTTTGTGTATTTTTTTGTAGTATTTTTTTTTTTTTTTTTTTAGTTTTTATTTATTTAAGTAATCTCTACACCCAGTGTGGGGCTCAGACATGACTCCAAGACCAAGAGTCACATATTCTTACTGAGTCACCCAGGCGCCCGTGCCTTATGTATTTAGATGCTCCGATGTTGGGTGCATAGATATTTACAGTTGTTTTATCCTCTTGTTGGATTGGTACCTTTTTCATTATGTAATGTTCTTCTTTGACTCTTAATACAGTCTTTGCTTTAAAGTCTATTTTATCTGTTGTATGTACTGCTACTCCAGCTTTCTTTTTGGTTCCATTTGCATATGTTTTTCCATCCCTTCACTTTCAGTCTGTATGTGTCTTTAGGCCTGAATTAAGTCTCTTACAGGCAGCATATATATGCGTCTTGTTTTTTAATCCATCCCACCATGCTATGTCTTTTGAGTTGAACATTTACACATTTACGTTTAAAGAATTATTGATAGCTACATACTGCCATTTTGCTGGCTGTTTTTTTGGTTGCTTTGTAGTTCTCTGTTTCTTTGCTTGCTTTCTCTTTGCAATTGCTGACTTTCTCTAGTATTTTAGTTCACTTTATTTCTCTTATTATTATTCTTTTTCTTTTGACTTTTTTAAGTATAGTTAATACATAGTATTATATTAATTTCAGTTATAAACATAATGATTCAGAAACTCTATTTATACATTATGCTGTGCCCATCACAAGTATAACTGCCATTTGTCACCTTGACACAGTGTTACAGTATCATCGGCTATATTCCATATACTGTACTTTTTCCTTTTAATTTTTTCTTTTACCTGTTATAGGTTTGGGGTTTGTGGTTACCATGCGGTTCATATATAACATCCTAAGTATAAAGCAGTCCATATTGAATTGATGGTCATTTAGGTTTGAACACATACTAAAGGAAATTCTTTCTCCATTGTTTATATATATGTTGCCATGTTTTACATCTTTTTATTCACAATTTCTTTATGTCTAATTATGGCCTTTTCTTTTCCCCTTGCGGAAGTCCCTTTAGCACTTCTTGTGATGCCAGTTTAGTAGTGATGAATTCCTTTAACTTATGTTTAGGAACTCTTTGTCTCTTCAATTCCAAGTGATGGTTTTACTGGGTATTCTTGATTGCAGGTTTCTTTTGTTTGTTTTGTTTTGTTTTCCTTTCAGCACTTTGAATGTATCATGCCAGTCCCTTGGAGCCTTCAAAATTTCTGCTGAAAAATCAGCTGATAGCTTTGTGGAACTTCTCTTGTACATACTTTTTTTTTTTGTTTTTCCTCTCACTGCTTTTTACAATGATCTCTTTAGTCTTTGACATTTTAATTATGTGTTGTGGTGCTGAGCTTCTTGAGTTTATCTTCTTAAGCGGCTCTGCATGCTTCATGAATTTAAATGTCTGTTTCCTTCCCTAGATTAGGAAAGTTTCCAGCTATAATTCTTCAAATAAATTTTCTACCACCTTCTTCCCTGTAATATGAATGCATGTTCACTTGATGCTGTCCAACAGATCTTTTAACCTATCCTCATTTAAAAACTTTATTTTTGGGGTGGTGGCTGGCTGGCTCCACCAGTTTATGGAGGATGTGACTCTTGATCTCAGGGTCATGAGTTCAATTTTTATGTTGGGCATAGAGTTTACTTAAGAAAAATAAATTAAAATTAAAATAAAAAAATTATGTTTGCTGTTCAGCTTGGGTGCTATTATCCCATCTTCCAGATCATTCTTCTAGTATCTATTAATCTACTTGTGATTCCTTCTAGTGTTTTTCCTTTTCATGTGTATTCTTCAGCCCTGGTTCTTTATATTTTCCAGGTGTTTGTTGAAGTTCTGAGTTCTTCTACTCTCCTCTCCAGCCCAGTGCCCATCTTTATGATCATTACTGTAAATTTTTCATCAGACACATTGCTTATCTCCATTTCATTTATTTCTTTTTCTGAGGTTTTGTCTGGTTATTTGGGGGACACATTCCTTTCTTTCTCTGTTTTGATTGATTTTGTGTTTGTTTCTATGAATTAGGCAGAAAAACTACTTTTCCTAAACTTGAAGGGTCTCAGTATGTGGTTGTCCCCTGTGTAAACTGTATATACCTGGTGACTTATACTGGCTGGCTGGAGCTGTGGCTGGTGTGGGTTAGGGATTGCAGAGTGCCCTCTGCTGGGGCTGCACTAGTGGAATGGTTGGAGGTTAAGTGAATGTGGGCTGGGGGTGAGTCCTGAGGCTTTTTGCAGAGGGTGCCCTGGCAGGACAGCTGAGGGTAAATGTGTTCAAGCTGGGGTCTCTCCTCACAGAGTGCTTTGACAGGACAGCTAATGCTGAAGGGGATGCTGGCTAGTGTGGTCCCTGGGCCCTATGTAGTGGATATACCACAGGACACCTGTAGCTGAAGTGGTTGTAAGCTGTGGGTGGTCCCAGGATTCTCTGTGGACACCCTGGCAGAATGGCTGAAACTCAAGTGGGTATAAGCTGGGGTGTTCTGAAGTATGTGAAAATCCCCTGGTGGGGCTAGCCCATAGCTAAGGTGGTTGCTGGCTAGAGGGTCCCTGGGTGCTTTGTGTAGGGCACCAACTGGGAAGGATAGTTATAGCAGATATGGGCGTGGACTGGGATTGCCCTAGGGTCCTCTGAAAGGACAGATGAAGCAGGTATAAGCAAGGGTGTCCTGGCAGGGCAGCTGGAGCTGAAAAGGGGCATCAACCAGGGGTGCCCTAGAGAGCCATCTGAAGCCAAAGCAGTACAGGCCTGCAGTGTTCCAGGGTACTTTGTGCCTGCCTCAGTGTGGTGAGAGGGCTGGAGCTGTAGTGAGCACTGACCAGGGCTGTTCCAGTGTGCACCACCATGGAGCTGCCCTTGTAGGACAGCGAGGTTGGTGTGGGTTGGGGGCCCACGGTTCAGAGGTGGTAGGCTGTTTCATGCACCTGGACCCTGCTCCCATCTATGCTGTCAAGGTGGTGGGGGAATGTAAACTGTGGCACTCACTGGACCCTCCAACCAAGAGACAATTCCAACAGCTCTCCTGCCCGTTAGCAGGGTTCGAGGGCTATTTTCTTTACATTCTGGTTGTTCTTTTGAGCCATACCTTTTATTTTCTGTGGCCCAGCATAGATGAATCTGTTCCTGGTACCTCATTACTATCCTCTGCACTGCAGTTTGCAGCGTCAGAGGTGGGGTCACCCTTTGTTACCATGTCTCAGTCTCTCTTGTACAGAAGCTGTTCAGTCAGCCCTCAGTTCTTCTTCAGGAGGAATTCCCTAAATAGGTGTAGATTTGGTGTGCCCATGGAGGGGAGTTCAGGATCTTCCTGTGTCACCATCTTGGACTGGAACACTCCCTAGTTCATTGTTCTTTAAACTTAATAGGCTAGGGGTACCTGGATGGTTCAGTGGGTTAAGCCTCTGTCTTCGGCTCGGGTCATGATCTCAAGCTCCTGGGATCGAGCTCCGCATTGGGCTCTCTGCTCCGCAGGGAGCCTGCTTCCCCCCCTCTTTCTCTGCCTGCCTCTGCCTACTTGTGATCTATTAAATAAGTAAAATTTAAAAAAAAATAGGCTATTATATATAGCCAGGACTACTTGAGGGCAATAGTAGGCCCCAGAATGGTTTAAGCAAGCTGTGAATAGCATTTTCTAGATTCAAAAGTAACTCAAAGTTTTGAAACAATTGGTAAGGGTGCCTGGGTGGCTTAGACGGTTAACCATCTGCCTTTGGCTCAGGTCATGATCCCAGGTCCTGGGATCGAGTCCCACATCAGGCTCCCTGTTCCTTGGGGAGGCTGTTCTCCCTCTGCCTCTACCTGCCTCTCTGTTTCTCATGAATAAATCAATCTTAAAAAAATATATAAATAAAAGGAAAAGGGAAAGGTGTATACATCTACTTTATATTGCTATACTAAGGACATGTTAAATTTTTAAGAAATGGAGAGGTTAACATTCCTCTTACAGTAATACTTTATAAGAAAAGGCCAATCTCTAATACTTTATAGTCACTTGGAAGAGAAATTTAATGCAAAAGAGAGATTATAGTCAGTCTTCTTTTTTAAGATTTTATTATTTGAGAGAGAGAAAGAACACGAGAGAGCACAAGCAGTGGAGGGAGAAGCAGGCTTCCTGTGGAGCAGGGAGCCTGACACAGGACTCAATCCCAGGACTCTGGGATCATGACCTGTGCGGAAGGCAGACACTCAACGACTAAGCCACCCAGGTGCCTGAGTAGTCAATCATTTTGAACCAGATAATGGCTAACCACTCATAAGACACTAATTTAACAGTATCTCGATGCTGCATTTGAACTTTTTTCATCCTATATGTATGCTGTGTCTGAAGAGCTGGACTAACCAGTTCTCACAGAGTTCTGATCCCTTGGTGGGTGAAGGAGGTCATTATAATTTTCACTTTGCAGCTAGAGAAACTTGTATAGGAGTTTATTACACTGCATTATACTGACCACATTAACAGGAGTCTGATATATATAAATCAGGGTGCTAGAATCAATAATTACTAATATCTGACCAGGACATTCTTATCTCTGAATCTGAGTATGGAGGAAGCCACAGTTTTCAGACTATGGCCCAATGAGCACAAATCAGGTAAATACTAAGAATAGACTGATTCTCTCATAAATCTCTCACAGTCATGTCTGGCAAACACCCTGATTTGTAGAGCATACCCCAATGCCTTCTGGTAACCAGCTTATTTCCTTTACATCACTGTAAATTCAACAATATCTTACAGGGACTATAACTTAGTGACAGACTTGGGTTATAGCCTAGTTTGTTTTGTCCCTGCTGGGCTTTATATTAAGATATAATGTAGTATTTATTCCAGGGGTACAGGTCTGTGACTCATCAGTCTTCCACAATTCACAGCACTTACCATAGCACATACCCTCCCCAATGTCCATTCCCCAGCCACCCCATCCCCTCCCACTGCCCTCCCCTCTAGCAGAAACTCTTAATCTCAGGAAACAAACTGAGGAATAGCCTAGTTTAGATTCAGAACAGATTACATCAGTGTTCAGGGTGACTCATGTTGATGACTTATTTTAAGCCAATTTAACCACTTAGACTAACCTGTCCTTAATTTCTAAACCAGTTGCCAGGTCTCCGTACAGCATGTGAAAGCCTGTCACAGCACACTGCAGAGATCTAATCAAGATCCTGAAGTAGGCAGAGGACCCGCCACTGAAACTGAGAGTGGTAGGTGTGGCTCCTCCCAAACTTCTAATGAAGACCTGGTAAAAATTACTGCACTTTGTTCTACGGCAGTATCTTAAGTATATATAAATCCATTTCCTGTCCTTTGGTTTTGTCTTTATAATTGTTTCTTATTGCAACAGAACAAGTGGTTTTTCCTGTTGTTTCATGTAAACTTTTAAATACCACATAAAATTTACAAATAACAATTTATAGAAAGTATGTTTTGTGCAAGTTTATATCAGTATATTAAAATTACACCTTTTTTTTTTAAAATTTGATTGTTGGCCTATACCTTCCACAGAGATTTCATATTTGAAAATAGGACCTAAAGCTAACCTGAATAGTGATGCATATCTTATTACCATGAAAATAAAGAAGCCCATGCAGAGCTGTTTCAGGGTAACTGGCTATTAATTTTTGTATACTGAAAAAAACATTAAAGCTTATGGGATGCTGTAACTAGCTAGTACTGTCCTGGGTCCAGTGGAACATACCTTTGTTTTCTGTAGAGATATTAAAGAATGGAATTTAGTCTACCTTTTTTTAATATAGACTAGTGTTTCTAACCTTTCAAAAGAGGAAAAGTCCATTTTCGTGCTAATCTGTAATGCACCTTGCCCTCACATTGGTTGTGATCAACACTGGTTGAGAAGTGGGCCTGTGCAGCAGAGGTTGAGAACCGATGACTCTCATACACTAAATACTCTCAAGCCTGCAAAAGCATGCCACATACCACTGTCTCTGACAGCACATCCCTTCTGGATAGGGCTCATATTTGAGTATATACTTGAAGATAAAAAACCAGACTACTAGATACTTAACTAAAAAGCTGATATTTAACCTGAAGAGAAAAATGGAACCGCTGAGTTTTGACCACATGTTTGCTTTATTTGTAGATTGAATCATCTCAAACTTGGATTCTGAAGGAGCTGATAAAAAGAAGGAAGTGAAAAACTCAGGTAACTTCCAGAAGTCTGCAAACCTGCTTCAGCAATCATGAGATGGGCATTTATATATTTTCCAAGAAAACAGTTTATGCATGTATACACCATCATTTTGTAGTTAAAAGTTTAAGACAATTTTATTAATACTTTATACATATATTTGAACATTTCAGATAATTTATAAAAACTGACAGTACGAAATGAGAAAAATACATATCTATCTTAAACTCTTATGCCTTGACATGTTTATTTTCTTTTGATGTAACCAACATTTGATAGTGAAGTTATACGGAATATTTTACAAGAGCTGATTACAGAAAGGGAGTGATTTCAGTTCATAACAGCTGCAGAATCCAAACGTAAGTAGAATAAAGGATCAATACAAATGATATTAACAAGTAAGATATTGCTACACCTCTATGTAAAACTATAAGCCTCCTGAAACCATAACCCTGACAATTCACAATCAGAATGACTAGCATATCCGACCAAATTGTTGGCTAAGTAGGTAACACCCTAGCTTAATCAGAAATGAGTAACCTAAATCCTTTCATTTATGTAAGTGGTTTTGTTATATTTTAATATTTTCCCACTGAAATCATTATCACTTCTGTATTCTTAACTTCATTAAATCAGTGTATTTACCTTATTGTGACTTAGTGTTTAGAACTTTACGTAGTTCTTGAAATGCCTTTTTTAATCAAAATAATCTTCTAAATCAATATTTGGATTTAGCAGATCTTCTCCATATGATGAAAGATCTGTCTGATTTAAAATTAAGTTTTCAAACGTTTCTTCCAAGTCAGTTTCACCAATTAAGACAGCTCCCATCATTCGCCCATGCTGCATGACGACTTTGACGTATTCGTGTCCTTTGGTACATCTCAGCATTAATTCATGATCTGAACCTAAGCCCTGTGCGTTGTATTTTCCCAGCAATACAACCTAGTGATAGGGATAAAAAACATTATTGTAATGAGTACCAACAAGGAAACACTACATATGTAGTTATACTGTGTTGTTAACCTAGAATCTATTCACAAAAATTGGGGAGTGTCCCAAAGAAAACATTTGAATGGCATTGCATTTACTGTATGGATGACACCACCCCACAGTCTCTGAACATTAAAAATACCTAGTGAATTAACATGTAGGAAGGATCTGGACTATACACCAGGTTAGAGTCATGAAGAAAAAACTTGCCTCAGAGTAATGTGAAGAGTAAATAACATGCATGGCAAAGCACCTGGTTCATTCTTGAGTATATTGGTTCTTCCACAAAGCTATTGGTTCTTCCCACAAAGAATGAATCTCAAAATGTACCAACAGGGAATAAGCCTAGAAGAGACTTTTCCCCTCTTAACCGTAAAACAGTATAGCACAGGAAGGTGGGTAATGAATAGGAATTAAGACCAGCAGTAATAACAGGTACTGATTTCCAAGAAATGAGGAAATGAGAAGATGTGTCATTTTTTGTAAAATTATCATCTAATTTTCTCATTTGAGTAACTATTTACATGGTTTTCGTTTTAAGACTAACAAGCAGGAAAAGACACTAATTTATCTTACCTTATAGTTAAAAAATTTTGTTACATGAGCAAAAAGCTCAAAGCTAAAGTCCATGTCAATAGATTCTCCTAAACTAGCTGCAGCCATGCACTTCGCTGCATACCATCCCATCTGTCTAGCCTGGGTCCATAGCCTCATCTGAAAGAAAAAAATGTCATGAGAAAATTTTTCATTGTTTTTTTAAAGATGCCTTATAAAATTCCTTAAAGGACTTCAACGTTGACAGTCTTTGAGACTTGCTAGATCTAGTGAGTTGGAGGACTAGTTGGATTGTCTTTGCTGTAGAAGCAGTCACCAATCCATCCTAACCAAACCTGATTTTGCTATTTGATAATTCTATCCAAATTACTGCCTTTCAAATTAAAAGATGATACCAAATCTATGTTTCAATAAACTATTACAAATAACTAAAACATTTCAGGGTATACCAGGTAAGAATACTACTAACTAACTAGTCTCCTTTTTCATAGTAAGTTCATCATCAGCATAAGTAGAAATAATAGATGATCACTGAAGAATTCATTTCTTTTCCTAATCCTCAGATTTTGGTGCTACATAGTTAAGGCCTCCCATGCAGCTAAATTGATGTATTACATCAATTTACAGCCTTAGGAAATCTTATCAGATTTCAGCAACTGATGCTGGGAATTTTAAATTCTTCCCTTATATTATTTATTTCTTTACTGTATGTTTATTTCTACTAAGTTTTAGGAATCCCTGATACAACACTGGCTGTGAAAAGTCAAGAGATTTAAATATCAACTCTTCTACATATTTATTAACAGCCTTAATTTCTTCACCTGAAAGATAAATATACACCACCTATTCCCTGGCTATTGAGAGAATTAAATAAGCTAATGCAGGGTCCTGGATCATGTAAAACTAACTGATGTACCTATTTATTGCTTCTACAAATTAAGAGACAAGATCTATTAGATTCACTCAGGACATCTGTTTTGTTTTTGGATATTGCCTATAGCAGAGTATGACACATAATAAGGATAAAATTTACCCTAGAGGGTTTAAAAGGTTTAAAAAACTCCCACAAACTTGAAGACAGCTATGCCACAGAAGTCAGAGAATGTAGGAAAAACTGAAAACAAGCTAGCACTTTAGAAACAGGCTGAAAGCACTCTTCCTATGACTGTTATCTCTAAAAAAACACGTAAGTGTTGAAGGCGCCTCTCAGACTACATCTAGCCCTTCCGCTACTTCACACTCCACAGTTAATCTGAAGGAGTAAAATCTACCCGTGGAGCTGGTCTTTCACTGACTGTTGCCTGGTTCTTTTATCTGTAACGTCCACCTGTGTCTTTACTCCTCCTAAGACCACCTGCCCTATGACTACAGTCTGAGTATCTTCCTAAAGGATTTCTGCTCCTCTCTGAAGAGGCAGGCAGCACCATGAGGGCAGGAGGACGTGGATATCCAGTTGGATGGAGCTGTTCAGCTGAGGAAGGCTGTTCACTATAGGAAATTTTTTCAGTCATAATTCCCAGAGGGATAGAACTGGGTCACCAGGATCCCACAGGGTCATCATCTATATGGTTTATACCTCAGTATGTCATATATATGGTTTATACCTCAGTATCTAAAGCTGCACTGTCCAGTCTGGCCACTAAATGTAATGTAAATAAAATTAAAATTCAGTTCCTCAAGTTACATTCAGTACATTTTAACGGCTCAACAGAGACATGTAGCTACTGACTGGATACTACAAACATACTGAATGTTTCTGTTGTCACAGAGTTCCACTGGACAGTGCTGCTAATAAGTGTTTGAAGATAAGACATCCCAGTATGTTCCATCACTATATAATAAACTTGCCAAAAGGGAAACATTCTTTTAAAATGTCACAGAAAACTCTAGGATAGCTTCCTACTTAAGTGGGAAAACCGGAAATTTGGATTTGCTGGTAACAACTACTTTACCGTCAGATGGAATCTGAAAAATCAGATACAAAGGTGTGATGATGGATGCCGGCTTACCTGCTGCCACACCGGGCTGGGCCGCCAGGATGCAGTGCAGATGTCACCCGCTGCGTAGACATCAGAGAGAGACGTGTGCATGTAAGCATCCACCTTCAGACCACCATCTTCTCCTAGAGCAAACTAAATGAGATTCCTGATAAGTATACGTGGGAAGAAAAATGAAAGAGGTCTTTTTTTTCTAAAGTAAAAGACCAAGTCAAATTTTTATACTTCGGTATGCTGATCTTTAGTGAGAGAGTAAAAAACAGCTGCAAAGTTTAGGTAACTCAGCTGAATTTTTAAGGAATCAAAATCCTAATAGGACAGACCTACTAGGACAGACCTACTCAAAAATTCTTAGACTTTCAACATCAAGAACACTGAGTAACCATAGTTACTACTACACTCGTAATTACAATATTCTTCAGTTTTGCGAGCTTCAAATGTTAAAAGGCAGTTTCTCTAAAAGAATCATTTGTAAGAATTCATAGGTGTTCATCTCATCAACCTTTAGACAAATGAACTGTGCATTATGTCCCATTTATGAGGACACTGATGCTAGGATGTTTACCGCTTAAGGATTTTAGGTAGGCAATATGAAATACTACAAATAAAACATGACTTACACTAAACTTAGCTTCCTTAAGTTACAGTTTTACACTAAAACAATGAACACTGATTTATGTTTGAGAATTAGAGATCTCATACTACTTTAAAAATACTCATAGCAGGACAAAAAATTTCACCTTACATTGTTGCCACAGAGGAAAGGTTCTGTATTTGGTGTAACTCCTGTAGCACTGACAATGAAATCACAGCCGTATATCTTTTCATTAGTCAATTCCACATATATAGGCCATACCTCTTTAAAACAAACAGAAAAAAACCACCTTCATTCTCAAAAGTTATCACCACCAGCTGTCATTAGCATGTGAATATATAATGCCTAGAATAAAAAGTGAAAGAAAAAGGCAGGAGAGGACTTAAAAACATACCCCTTAATAACTTTATAAGGCATATTTGCTTAAACATATAATGCAGTCAGCACTGTCTTCTTGTTTTGGGTATATTTATAAAATTATGGCATTCTAAGCATCTTTCCTTCAAATTTAGACTATTTCCAACAAAATGATTTTAAACCAATAATCACTTTCTAAATTCTTTAAAACTATTAAGCTATTATACTCCACTAAGAGTTTAGTCCAAATTCTCACTTTGCAATGTTTTCCCTTATTACTCATATTCAAACTCTAACACTACCTTTTCCCATGGAAAAATTCAAAGAATTCAAAAACTGGAATATCTCATATGCCAGTCTAGCTGAGTTTATTTCTTCAAACGGTAGTAGTTCTCACAGGAAGTGTGGAATAGGGATTAGATCTGTTTCTTAATCCCAAATTTATAGATTTTCAATCTGTTTGATTTGGGGGAGGTCATTTTACCTCTGATAGCATAAAGGTTTTAGTTTATATTTGTTTTGATCTGTAAGATACTCTCTAATTGACTCAAGGAGTTGTGATTATAGCATCATGAACCCCATGTAAAATTAGGAAGCTTGAAGACTTAAGTAATGAAAATGAAATGACTTACATTATTAATTAATGGTTTCATTTTTACTTTTTATATTTAAATTTCATATGGAAATTGAAGTTTTTAATATAGTGAGATTAAAGTAAGGTTTCATCCTTTTAAATTACTGTTGTTTTTTTTTTATTTTATTACTTACCATTATCAGTTGTGACTGACTGATTAGAATGGTCTCTAGGAAAAGGCAAGGACTTTTTCTTAGAAATTCTAAATTCCTCCTGAAGGAAGATTTTCTTTACTTCACACAGAGTTTCAACGTGAATCTTATGAGAAAACTAAAATAACAAATTCCAAAAAACATGACTTAGGTTACTCATGATTTTAAAAAAATTGCAATATACTTGCAGAAACATATAGAAAAAATAATTCTTACAGTATAAAGGAAAACACACTGGATGCCCCAAATTAAAAAGCCTCTCAATTTCTATGCATGAAGGGAGTGAGCAGAAATCCATTCAGAACTTAAGAGAACAACTAGTTGCACTGGCAGGGGATATGTTTAAGTATAAGTCTAAGTGATAATTACAAATGCAGTGTTTAAAAATTACAACTGCTAGAGCTTATAAAAGCCTCTTGAGGGCAGGTCCATGCCAACTTACTGTAACATCCAGAACCTTAGTAAAGTGCTAAGTACAAAGGAGATAATGTTTACTGAACCAAACTGCTGAAGTTCTCAGGTTAAAAATACTGTTAATCTTTGGATCTGAAGATAAAGGAAGAAATGATTTTATATAATTTCTATCACAAAAATTAGATATGCTATGAAGCCTGCTCCCCTCCAAACTACCCAAGGCTGTAAAGAAATCATACACAGTGATGAGGACTCCACAGATGCTTCTTACAGTATTTAAATATCACAGTCTCTTAAACTATTTAAAAACAAATATCTAATAAAATGAATAAAGCAAGTCATCTGCTTATCCAGTTAGGATGTTAAATACGTTGTTATTTAGAATTCATCAAACAATCTTTAAGATACTATGTGAAGTGACCTTTGAGAAAAGATTAAAATAGGACAGTTATAGTCACTGTAGTCTGGGTTTGGAAATCTGTCTGCCTGGGAAACTAAAAAGAAGGGCACGAATCAGTTTTAGATGAATGAAATACTTATCTTTGGTAAGGAATTGGACCAACTCCCATTGGTCCTGTCTGTCCTAGCACTTTGGATTTTAAGTAAAGTGACCTAGCAGTTGTTTGACATATTTGTGACCAGTCTTTAACGAATGATTTAAAATTTAAAATTGCATCTTAGGTTTAATTTGTATGTTAATTCATAGAGCACCTACCTCTTTTGTACCTTTAAGATTCAAGCCTTCATGCCAATCAGGTCCCAAAGCACTGCCCCTATTGCCAGCACCAGATGTGGTTTGTGTTTCCTTTTTCCTTCCTGAAGAGATAAACTCAACTCAAAATTCAAATGATCTAAAACCTGCCAGGCAGAGAAGTATGCTTTGTATTCTCAAGCTTTTAGGCAATGTTATAATTCTCATACGTACATATATGCAGCATGACTAAACTAAGATATTTGTATGGATTATTTTATTATCTTAATATTTTGTGATATAGAGCTATAAAATGGATAATCTTTTGATCAAGTGTTGCGTATAAACATAGTGTGTTTTGGGGATGTTATATATACATCCCCAAATGTATGTTAAAGTGAAGGGTAAGAGATCTGGTAAAAGGTTGATATCCAAAATATATAGAGAACTCCTACAATTTGGTAACAAAAATACAACCAAAATAAAAAAATGGGCAGAGGACCTGAAAAGACATGTTTCTAAAGACATACAGCTGGCTAACAGGGACATGAAAAGATGTCAGTATCATTAATCATCAGAGAAGTGCGAATCAAAATCACAATGAGGTATCACCTTATACTTATAGAATGGCTAGAATCAAAAAAAGAAGAAATAACAAGTCTTGGCAAAGATGAGGAGAAACAAGATCCCTCATGCAGTGGTGGTGGGAATGCAAATTGCTACAGCCACTGTATAAAAACGTTATGGAGTTCCCTCAAAAAATTAAAAACAGAATTACCAAAAAAACCCAAAAATTACCATATATGATCCAGTAATTCCACGACTGGCTATTTACCCCAGGAAAAGAAAAACACTAATTCGAAAAGATATATCAAGCCCTATGTTAACTACAGCATTAGTTACAACAAGCAAGATATGGAAGCAATCCCATGTCCATCGACTGATGAATGGATAAAGAAGATGTGGGGGTATGGATGCAATGGAATATTATTTAGCCATTAGAAAGTATGAGATCTTGCCATGTGCAACAACATGGATGGACCTAGAGGATATAATGCTAAGTGAAATAAATCAAAGACAAATGCCATATAATTTCATTCATATGTGGAATTTAAAAAACAAACAAAAAAGAGACAAAAATCAGACTCTTAAATACACAGAACTTGTGTTTGCCAGAGGATGTGGATATGGGTGAAATAAAGGGGATGAAAAGTACACCTGTCATGAGGAGCATGGAGTAATATACAGAATTGTTGAATCATTTTATTGTATACCTGAAACTAATATGACACTGTATTTAGTATTTCAGTAACACTCTATATAAATAACTATATTCAATTATTTCAGTAACACTATACTTTAGTACAACTGTTCTAAATAAACACATGCAAGTTAAACTAGGGAAAAATTTTAAAACAACAAAATAAATAAAGCAATAAGCTCAGAAATAATGCCACGGGGAGGCACTGGTAACTCAGGCAAAACGGGTGAACTGTACTAAGTAGTACGAACTTCCAGTTACAAATAAGTCACAGGGCTATAAAGTACAGCACAGGAAATACAGTCTGTGGTACTGTAGTAAGTTACAAGAGTAACTACACCTACTGAGGTGACCATGTCATAATGTATAAAAATACTGAATCACTACTGTTGTACACCTGAAACTATTATATTGTAGTTTGTTATAATTCAATAAAAAGATTAGTTTTTGGGACGCCTGGGTGGCTCAGTTGGTTAAACGGCTGCCTTCGGCTCAGGTCATGATCCCAGCGTCCTGGGATGGAGTCCCACATCAGGCTCCTTGCTCGGCAGGGAGCCTGCTCCTCCCTCTGCCTCTGCCTGCCTCTCTGTCTGCCTGTGCTCTCTCTCTCTCTCTAATAAATAAATAAAATCTTTAAAAAAAAAAAGATGTTTTTAAGCATTTTAAGCATTTTGTCAATTTTTAGCACCCTCAAAAACTTACAGAATTCTTTTTGAACTGTGTAAACCAAAAGTAAAAAAAAAGCTCTTAAAAAACTAGGTCTGTATTTTTTTTTTCCTAAAGATTTATTTACATGCACGTGCGTGCGAGAGAGCAAGTGTGTGAGCATAATCACAAGCCAGGGGGAGGGGAGAGGAAGAGGAGAAGCAGACTCCCCACTGAGCAGGGAGCCCCATGCAAGGCTCCATCGCAGGTCCCTAAGATCATGACCTGAGCTGAAGGCATGTGTTTAACCAACTGAGCCACCTAGGCATCCCTGTATTTCTTTTTTAATTCATTGCATTTCTTGGTAAAATTACCTTAGGTCATGTCCAGTTGTACCATCTGTTTGCAAAGATGCAGATAGGTTGGTTCATTTACTTCACCTTAATTTTCTAGTTTTAATTATACATATTTGTCATTTAAAAAAATCCTGGAAGATCTAAGTCATGTAAGATACAGAAATGATACTATCTATATTTCTTAGCCTTTTTCTATATGGCTAAAAAGCTAAACAGTTTCATCTGTGAATTAATGAACAAGATGCTGTATTTACCTTCAGTTGTATATCTGGTTCTTTTATGTGCAATTCTGGCCTCTGGTTTTTCAGCAATGAGCTTTGAAGTCAAGAATTCAGCTGCTCCTGCATCGAAGAAAGTATTCCCAATAGCTTTATCTTTAATGGCCCAAATGACTTCACACCCTTCAATTTCATACCTAAAAGGAATATTAAAGTTACTCAGAGCAATACTCAAAGTCTGAATAGAAATCTCTATATTTGCAAATAATAATTATCTCTGAAGGCAAAAGTTAAGAAAGTAGTTTAAGAGCAATGATTATAAGGAGGAATGGAATACTCTTTCAGGATAAAAAGAGTTGAAGTAGTACAAGTAATAAAAGAAATTTAACCAGTTTATTGAAAGAACATAATTGACAAACATATGTAACTGAGAATCAGGTGAAATTTCATTACAGTGAGCATCACTCTAAGCAGTCCATTTCCCCAACATAGTTATTGTATGAATGTTCTCCAGGGTTCCATAATGAACAGTGCTTTTTTGACGTGGTTATAGTATAACCAACGATGGATAGATGGATGGATGGTATACAGTTAAAATACTGAGAATACCTCACTTCTTTGGTAACAAGTTATTTGTGTACTCAAAGCGCAACATTATGGAAGGAGATAGGAAAAGGAGAGAATTAGAGTTATCAACTAAAATTTTAACTCTGTTATAAAGGAACCACTACTCTGCAGTCTTCTCCCCTTGTCTCAGAAATTTCCAAGCCATCCAGCCAAAGAAAGATCCGGCTCATAGAAAATCAAGGAAGAAAGAAACGGCTGTGGTATACACAGGCCATCACCATTCATGAGAGGGCCAGAGCTCCTGCACACTGCTGTTTTATCTCGAGGTCTGGTCACCCAGAATGTGGTTTGCTTAGTATTCACTTCACCAAGTGTCTGAAGTCCATTAGATTTTTCTGCTGTTAATACTTGTTTTGGTACAACTGATAAACTGGGACAATCCTAGACAAACACGATATATGGTCATCCTAACTATACTAGGATTTTATTTGAACTGGTAGTGGTCCTAAGAGTATCATGTGTTAAGAACTATTAATGCTGACTTATGGTCAAAGTATCACCATCTTTATGTCACAGATGCTATAATGTAACACGTGGACTTTTCAAGCTAATCAATAAGTAGATGATACAAAAAATAAGGTTTAATACATCTCACTTCAGGTCACCTGATGTTCATGCTTTCTGACAATATGGTAAAAGATCTCCCTGAACCATCTAATGAGCCTTTATTATTTAATGTCCATAAATTCCTGCTTCGCTATGGCAGAAACAAATATTTACAGTTATTAAATTTCACATTCTTTGTAGAATATTCTATATGCTGCTCAGGTCATACAGGAATGCTGATGAGCAGAAAGAAGAATATACAAACATTCAGTAATAAATATCGTATCTTAATTTACATATAGGCACATAGTTACTATGAAATTCTTTAGCTTTCATAAATTAGAAATTCTTTAGCTTTCATAAATTAGAAATTCTTCTACCATTTTTTTTTTAAGATTTTTATTTATTTATTTATTTATTTGTGAGAGAGAGGGAGAGAGAGCGTGAGCACAGGCAGACAGAGTGGCAGGCAGAGGGAGAAGCAGGCTCCCTGCCAAGCAAGGAGCCCGATGTGGGACTCGATCCCAGGACGCTGGGATCATGACCTGAGCCGAAGGCAGCTGCTCAACCAACTGAGCCACCCAGGCATCCCCTTCTACCATTTTCTAAAAACTTTAAAGTAATGTAATAGTACAACGTATAACAGTATAACTTAAAATACTGATGCTTGACTAGTAAGCCACAGTAATAAGTAACCATGAGAAATCCTGTATGTGCCCCACCTCACAGGACACCCCGTACTCTCCTTAGCCTATGAGCTATGCCCTCAGCAATATACATCACCACAGAGGTATCCTCACACAATAGCAGAAATACTTTCATTTTTAAGACCACCCTTAAAAAAACAGTGAAGTATGGTTTTGTGAAAGTATTAAAAAAAAAAAAAAGGTTTTGAAAAGCAAAGGATTAACCTACACTAGTAAAGAAGATAAGTACACTGAAGAAAATGAGCATTTGCCTTAGGGGATCACGAGGGCCACCTAAGAGCAGAAAGGGTTTGTGTGCATCATTTCTCATCATGACATGACGAACACCTGATCATAAGTGGACTTAAGCTGAGACAACAGCATTATATGTGGCCTTTCCTTAGGAATTTTATCAAATTATATAGTCTATCTCCAACCTAAAGAAAATAAGGGACAGGATTAAATGTAATGCTACGAACATTTCTGAATATAGGAAAATTTTCCAATGTAAAGAATAACAGTATTAAGCTATACTTTCAGTAATCGTTAGTGGAGAAAACTTGTCATGTGCTCTCTCCCTCCTCTTCGTCCTGTTTGGTTTTGACTCTCTAGTTTTTCTGTTTGTTTTTCTCTGCAGTTCTCATTAGTGCCACAAACTTTATCATTTCAAGAATGATTGCCACTCTTAGTACTCAGGTAATTTAGGAAGTCTTAAAAGCTTCCACTGGGATTCACTACCCTGTCAGAATAAGGAGCAAAAACCTAGTCCAAGAGTTAGAATGGACAGGGCTTTGGCAAATTCCTCATTTTGATAACAAATTTGTCCTCTTTGTGGTTGGACTCCACTTTCTGTCCTGAAAATGTCCACACTATTCCATGTCAGCCATCCGTTGGAAGATAAAATTACAAAGAAAACCAATGCTTTGTAGACCATAGCAGGATATTGATTCCTCAATGTTCTCTGAACCTGAAATATCATCTTAAGATAATATTTTAATTTATGTGTTCAACATTTTCCGACTTCCAAAAAACCAAGAGCTGGGAGTACCATAAATCTTGAACTAGGGAGTCATGGGCCACTCAGGTAACCATATAAATGAGTGAAACAGGATGGGTATAAATAATAAGTGGTGGGGACTGTGACTAGAAATCTCTAAAAGTGTGCACATTCAAATTGTTGTTCAAGATAGTACATGCTTGGGACGCCTGGGTGGCTCAGTTGGTTAAGCGGCTGCCTTCGGCTCAGGTCATGATCCCAGTGTCCTGAGATCGAGTCCCACATCGGGCTCCTTGCTCGGCAGGGAGCCTGCTTCTCCCTCTGCCTCTGTCTGCCTGTGTTCACTCTCTCTAACTAATAAATAAATAAAAAATCTTAAAAAAAAAAAAAGATAGTACATGCTTACCAAACATATCAATGGGCCACATCTTTCCAGTCCCTGTGTGTCACCCCTTGAGACAGAAAACATTCCCTAAACTAATGTTGTGCAATGACATCACTGCAACTATGAACTCCATGAAAGCTTAAAATACAAAGTGGATATTTTCCTTGAAAATATATGAAAAACAATTATGTTTATCTTTGAATTTCAGAATACCAAGAAACATACCATGTTTCTAGTCTGCCAATAATCACACGAATCACAGAGCAGTGTTTAAACAGTATTTAAAAATACATACTTACACCAGTTCAAGTGCAATGCCGCCATTCCCTATGATCATTATTCTTTTAGCTTTAGTAAGCTGTGTCTGAAATTCCTGTATTAAAAAGAAAAGGAGACAGTGTTCTGTAAGTAATGGGCAAAACTTGAAGCAAGAAGCTTCACTGATAATATTCTGAAAATATAGGAATTTTATCTGATTTATACAGCAACAAAATAAATATCACTTGCCCACTCTGCCAGGACGCAGCCTCCCAATATTACAAATACTTTGTTTCACCAGGCTGTCTTCACAGCAGTGCCTCTGTTGATTTCCCTTGCATTTCAAGTCATTACATTACATTACATTACAGTCATTACATAGTTCAGAATTTCAGCAAACAGCACAACCTCTAGTTCATCATCATATTCCTAACTCTTCGATCATATCAGTTTACTAACAAGACACTGATCTGTATCTTACATACAGGGTTATTCCTTTTCACCTAGTCCTTCAGTTGATGCTTTCCCTGGAGTCAGTCAACACTCAAAATTTGCACGAATGAGCAGTGCAACAGTTTGATGGTTTAAGAGTCCCTGGCTCTAGGAGTTAGCAACTGCCCGCCCGCAATTACTAATTTAAACAAGTTGCTTAACCCCTCTGCCCCTCTGGTTCTTCAACTACAAAGGGAAACAAGAAGTGACTCTATCTCATTTGGCCTCTGCAAGCATTAAGATAATGAAAATAAAGCTGTTAGGAGCAGGCACAATAATGTCTAACATTTAATATCAGAAAAAAATTTTTGCTCTTATTATGAGACAACTAACTAATTGATGCTTCTACCACCTTCCTCCTCTGCCCCCTAAAAAAGATCACAATGACTTTAGGGACGCCATGGTCATTTTTATGGCACTTTTGAAAGTACAGAATAGTCCCACTGCTTCACAGTGACATCTGAATAGCCAAATTCCTCTTCCTACTATGTCAAGTTCTATTAAATCCTATTTCTATTAAATTCATCCAAAACTTTATTGTAATAGTCAATAAATAACTACTGAAACTGACTTGTTTAAAATGCTACAAGAAAAAAAGAGTTAATTTTAGTTTGTCCTTCAGTGAGGACAAAAAATAATTTAAGAAAAATCTGTTAAAAACATTGGACATGGAGATAAATGGTATGAGTTTAAATTGTACTTCTGATAGACTTAATAACTACTTTAGCACAGATAAAATTTTAATTTCTCCACCAGAGTTTCCTATTTATAAAACGGGAGTAATACTGCCACAAAGGATTATTATAAGCAGTTCATGTCTGTAGAGGGCCTCGCTGGAACATAGTTATGCACTCAATCTTTGATAATGGGAACCTGAAATGTTTATAATTATAATTAAATTATAATTTATAATTTTTCTAGTTTTCTCTAAATTCCTATTTAATTAAGAATAGACTGAAAAAAATCAATTTTTAAGAATATAAAATATTATCAAAAAATGTAAAATTTATCACCCTATGGGACAGAAGTAAAACAAGCCTGAGGTAAGACAGAATATTATTATTGGAAACCACGAAGAGCTTCTTGGCAAGAAGGGTCAGTGAACCCTGAAGCCCTGAAATCCACTACCAGAAAATGTTATATAAGGTTCCACAGAGTTTCACCTTATTGGGATAGTTTACTACAGTTCCCGAGTACAACCAACCAAATGATTTTTGCAGTTCAAGGATTTTGTCATGACTCTGTACCATAAAGATCTTCTCAATATTAATTTGTCTGCTAAGGGGTAAGTTCAGTAAGTTTAGAAAATGCTTTACCTTTTTAGAAAAAGATCATTACATTATTTAGATTATAAAGCACATATTCCCAAACTACAGTAATGTATGTGTGTATAAGTTATAATCTTCAGCTTAGTTGTTACACCTGGGATACAATGCACAATGGAAAGAACACAGAACATCAGCATGAACTAAAAACCAAAAATTATCAACCAAATCTAAACTGAAACTGGCAATAACATAACTATTTTCTGGATTATGGATCCTAAAACAAACCTTTTCTATAATTTAGGAATTAACATGTTAAGGAGAATACTTTGATTCAAATATAGAAAAGCCTAAGAAATACTCACATTCCTTTCCCATGACCCAACCTAAGAATGTTACCTGAGCACTGTCTGTATCACGGATTCCTAATACGTAAGGATTTCCTTCACATATCAACTTTGGCTTAGCTCCAGCGCACAGACAGAGTTTCTTATACACATGCTGACTGCCATCTCCTGTTACAATGCACTGTAAGAACATAGAGCAAACAAGGAGAGAGAAGAAACATGTTCATCCATAGATACAACTTCACTTTAAACCAAAAATTCAATATGAGGAAAGCAAAAAATACATTAAGGCTGACTCTTGGTGGCACTCTGCTTTGTTACAGCAAATCAAAGTAAACAAACACATCAAAGCAAACGTGAGAATGCATTCTCCCATCATCATTCACCATCATTGTAGGGCCATGAACCATTCTGGGAATATGGTGAAAACTAGTCTTTCTCTCCTGGGAAAAAAGGTATACTCACACCAGATTTTACATAAAACTCATGATATTCGGTGAGGTATTGTTGATCTCAGATTAAAAATTAAACATTCAGAAATTTAAAAAATGAGCATTCTGATATTATACCTGGGGTAGGCCTTAATGAATAGTTCCAATCTCAGTGGAAATTACTGTAAGAAAGATGTATTAATTCTAATATCATACCTTAATACCCGGTATGGGTACAGGGTGGGTAGAATGTGGTAGAAAAGGGTATGTTATCTAAAAACATTAGAAGTGCTAAAAAATAATATTTATATTCTTAAGCACAAATAATCACTTTAGCAGCAAACATGCTCTTTGGGGATATTTTCATAGAAGTAAAAAATATGTTAACTTTAATTCCTAGCATGTACTGGCTTTAAAGTTACTTGTATTAATTTTTAATGACATCATTGAGTCTAAAAATACATGAAGACTATGGACTCTGAAAAACAATCTGTGGGTTTTGAAGGGGGGGGGGTTGGGGTGGGAGGTTGGGTGAGCCCAGAGGTGGATATTGTGGAGGGCACGTATTGCATGGAATACTGTGGTATTCCATGATATGTGTGGTACATAAACAATTCTGGTACACTGAAAAGAAATTTAAAAAAATAAATAAAAAAATATATATTTGAGATCCACTGTTTTAGTTCCTTAGTATTGAATGAAAACCTACATTAAGTAGTAGCCTTTAGAAAGCATATATCTCTAAGTACCTATGACTATGAGAGATGCCAGACTTTGTCAGAGTGGTTTAGAGGCTAACACTGTGCCATGTGTTTGATTCATAAAACATGGCAACTCGTAACTGTAGCACTTGATACTCAAGGAGACATCTGTTACCTGTTGTAACTCTTCAGCTGCTTAACAAAAACAAAGCCAATAATTCCACACAGTGTAACACAACATAAATGCTATAAAATCTTCTTGCAGATAATATGGTTAGAATTTTATCTGGCAAACAGTATAGACCCTGACCAAATTTAAAAAATAACTTGGACTTAGCTACTGAAAAAACACACACAAGAACTCTTTTCATTTTCTACTGTTAAATTTTTGGAAGTAGACATGATGATAAGACACATAATCTCTAATTCATTAAAGAATTTAACGGACAGATAATACAGACATGATCTCATTTAGGACACTTCAAATGGTAATGGGAGGCACTTAGATTTGCTCAAATGCCCAAATATAAATTCCCTCAATTTATTTACACATCTGAGCACACTTCTATTTCCAAATTAACTGACATGGATGTTATATATAATATGTACTATGTAAATATTAGAAATTTATTCTGGTTTTGGGATTCAGATTTTTAAATTTTTTTCCTCATAAAATTCAGTACTTACTTATTTTTTCCTATCAAATTATTTGTGTTTTGAATGTATTATAAGTGTTTCTTCTCCTTAAGGGAGAGCTACTCTAGGAAAACAACTGCAAACTCTACTTCCCATCTTGTCTGAAGCTCATCTGAGGATATTGCTGATCATCCGACAATACCTTTTCCTGAGCCCACCTTAGTCAGTCCCATGTCCACTGGGTTACTGGGTCCTGCTGACTTTAGAGTAGAAATCTCACTCATATCTGGTCCGTTCTTCCCAACTTACACAATCCCTGTCTTGGTTCAGGCCTTCTACCATTTTGGACGACTACAACCACCGTCCAATTTGGCTGCTGGCCACCAGCCCCTCATTCCACCCTACTTCCTCCTCAAAACTGCTGTCAGATCTACCTTGCTAAAAGAGTATCCTATATAGTATCACCCTGCCTCGACCTAAAATCTCTTCATTTCTCCATTGATTATCAAATAAATTTCTTGGCACGTTGAAAACATCTCTTCACAGTCTTATTTCTTTGGCCTCATCTGTCAATCTTCTTTCCTTGTCCCCACCACAGTCCCTCTGACGGTGTCACTCTCCCACATGCCCCCTTCCTTTTCTTTGGGCCTTTGAATAAGCCACCTCCTTTTCCTACAGTGCCCCTAATTAAGAACTCTTAATTTACCCACCTTTTAAACCCTGTTCAAATATTACTCCCTCTCGAAGTCCTCCCAAATCCCTAATATCAGAGCTTTGATAAGATTTCACTGACTGTGCTTTTTACGTCCTTATAGTTATAGGTGCACATGTGTATGTTCACTATGACACTGGGCGCTCTCTGGGTAGGTGCACTGTAATATTCCTGTTGTCTCCCAGCACTTAACGCGGTGCCCAGAACACAGCAGACACTATATAAATGTTAATGCTCACATAAAATGTAAAACTTAAAATGCTAAATCAAACTAATAATATAATCCCAATAACCCACAACAAGTATAAATTTTCCCAGTAATAATATAAACCAGTGTCACTAAACTAGGGACCTTAGTAGCGGTGGTGGTGGTAGAGACGGGGTCAAAAGAAAGCCTGTCAAAAGCCTGTCGAGACTGAACAGGGGGTGTCATTAAGAAATAAATCCTCTTGGGCACCTGGGTGGCTCAGATGGTTAAGCAACTACCTTCGGCTCAGGTGCTGATCCTAGAGTACCAGGACTGAGTCCCGCATTGGGCTCTTAGCTCCATGGGGAGTCTGCTTCTCCTCTCTCATGCTCTCTCTCAAATAAATAAAATCTAAGAAAGAAAGACAGAAAGAAAGAAAGAAAGAAATCCTCTTACATGTTCTTTACTCTTCAGTTCCTTTACTCCGGATTCTATAATCTTAATGTTGGGAAAGCGATTTTCTAACATGGTTTTTGGTTGCTCTTCAACATCAAACTCCTCCAATACTTTAGAAACCTGTATTAGATCATAAAGGTAAAAATGTATGTTTAAGAAATATTTCAAGAATTTTAAATAATAAACATTTGCATTTGTGTTTATATACCAGTTACTTCACATTCATAAAACGAAGTCGGCCAATTGTACTATTAACAGCGTAAAGAGGACTAACTCCACATTTTAAGACTTGAACTCAAATACTGGTCCTACCACTCAGGCAAGTCAGCCAGGTCACTGTGCCTTAGTCTCCTAGCCTGTAAAATGAGTGCTGACTCTAGTCACTTCTGCATACTTTGACCACACAGCTTATTGATTTCCTTATCCTTACAGTTTTCTCTGTCCATTTACTAGCTAACTTTATTGTGATTTAGCCTTTAGACTCTTTCCTGCTATCCAAACCCATTAGCATCCTCTTGGACTCCCTTCTCTTCCTGTGCAGCCATAACTCCGTTGTAGATAATTTCATGTTTTGCCCAAACTTTTACTTCCTTGAATCTTTAACCATTAATTACCCTGAAAACCCCCAACCAAAGACTGAACTATTGCTGCTTTTTCCAGTCCTATATACCCAGTCTGCTGTGGAAGGACTGAGCCTTGCAGACTGGCATTTGACCTCAGCTGCTCCCTAAATACTACTGGGAAAAAATCCTATTACATGGTCCTAGCGGTTCTCAAACCATTTAGTCTCAAGACCCCTTTACACACTTACAGATAACTGAGGACCCCAAAGAACTTTTTTCCACGTGAGTTAAGCTCAGTGATATCTGCTACCTTACATATGAAAAATGAGAAAAATGTAAAATATTCAATTCAATTAGAAGTATAATCAATACATGTTAAAGAGATATAATATCCTTTCAATAAAAAATAACAATTTTTTCCGAGAGAAATTAAGAAGAATGGCAGTGTCTCACATTTTTGCAAATATCTTTTTAATGTCTGGTCTTAACAGAAGATCTGCTTCTCCATTCAAACTATTACAATATATTAATTTGGTTGAAGTATATACAGCCTTTTCAGAATTGTATATTCTTTGATATTACATTAAAACTCAACAAGCACATTTTCTTAAAGATTAGTTGCAATGTAGAATTTGAAACCATATCAAAGAATTTTTCATCCTCTCTGTGAAATCCGCTGGTGTATCCTGCACTTGGAATGGATCTTGTAACATCACATTCATCATGTGGATAATAGTGGTTCCCTAAGTTATGGAGATCTTCCCAGTGGTAACACATTTTATATCACTACGGTATCAAAAGATCACAATACCATCACCAACAATCTCATCAGGAAAGGCTTTAAGTACCATGAGGCTCACAGTGAGGAAATGAGTTTTCCAAAATTCTAATTCTGGCTGGAAAGCTCTAATTTTGTCCTACTGGCAAGAAATACTGTCGCTTGTTTTCCTTGAAATGACAGACTCACTTCACTCATTTTCCAAATATGAATGACTATAGTGTATCCGTTGTTCTTTCAAGTAAAACTGGTGTCCATAAAAGAGAAATTAGTTCCTCTCACAACTCGGCAACTGCACATCTGCTTTTCCTCAAGCCAACACTACTCCTGTGCACAGAACAAGTGCTTTACGCATGCAGTCCATTTCATCATACAGAGTATGAAAAAGATGCACACTTACAAGCCGGGATTTAATGAACTAACATTTTTTACTGGCTCTAATTTATTTAACTGGGTGTGTGGCAGTGAAGAATACAATGACCTCTAATTCAACTTAGCCACTGTTACTCTTATATCACTGATGCTTAAGCATCAACATAGTGATTAGAGTAACAACTAAGTAACATCTTCCATTCCTAAGTAATTTTCCGAAAGTTCATTATTCTAGTTTCCCAAACACATTACATCCTCTGCATTCCCAGCAAATCACCTTACCTCTAGGCTTAAAGAGACTACTAAGAACTCTTACTACTTCTTTCCCACCATCTATATAATTCTTGGCTATAGTCTGCCTTCCTTGACCCATTTCTACCTTTTCAAGGTGAATCCAGTAATCTGTGCTCTATATGCCATTGTGTCTTACCTCCTCAGGACTTTTATTATGTATTCCTTGTTTTCCTTCATCTTTAGCCTTCCCTCTTCCGAACAGGCTTTTTTTTTTAAGGATTTTATTTATTTATTTGAAAGAAACTGAGTGAGAAAGCATGAGAGAGTGGAAGGTTAGAGGGAGAAGCAGACTCCCCGATGAGCAGGGAGCCTGATGCGGACGTGATCCGGACTCCAGGATCATGACCTAAGCTGAAGGCAGTGGCCTAACCAGCTGAGCCACCCAGGCGCCCTTCCCTATTGGCTTCTTAATCTCAACAGGTAAACATGCTAAAGTGTTTTCCACCTTAAAAGATTAAAACTCAACGTAATGCTAGTCCTCATGTCCTCCATTTGCTGCCACCCTATCTTTTCTTTCTTTGCAGCTAAATGTCAAAAGAGAAAAGTTTATGTTTACTGTCATTTTAGAGTTAACCCCCTATTAACTTCTGAAAATAGTGTAAACTGTCTCAAAGTCACCAGTGATTTACTAGAAAGGGGCACTTCTGAGTCCTTGTCTTTCCTGACTATTCCCCTGGATCTGACACCTTTGACCACTTTTTTTTTTTAATAAAGATTTTATTTATTTATTTGTCAGACAGAGAATGAACAGGGGGAGAAGCAGGCTCCCCACTGAGCAAAGAGCCTGATGCCGGACTTAATCCCATAATCCTGAGATCATGACCTGAGCCAAAGGTAGATGCTTAACTGACTGAGCCACCCAAGTGTCCCGTGACCACTCCTCTTAAACTCTTGTTTTCTGTGGATTCAGGGATACCCCTCTTTCATAGTTTTCCTCTTCGATCTAGACTAATAAAGGTGGCCATTTTCAGGTCTTCCTTTCTCTCTGATCTTCTTTATTTATTTATTTTTTTAAAGATTTTATTTATTTATTTGTCAGAGAGAGTGAGCACAGGCAGACAGAGTAGCAGGCAGAGGCAGAGAGGGAAGCAGGCTCCCTGCCGAGCAAGGAGCCCGATGCAGGACTCGATCCCAGGATGCTGGGATCATGACCTGAGCCGAAGGCAGCCGCTTAACCAACTGAGCCACCCAGGCATCCCCTCTCTGATCTTCTTTAAATGCCAGTGTTCCACAGGGCACTGCTGCTGGGTTCTTTCACTGTATGTATTCTTCCTGGGAGATGGCTCCCCATGCCTATGGCTCAGCTGACATTGAGACTATGATGAATACTAAATTTCTATCTCCAATTCAGCATTCTCACCCGCTGAAGATGCTCCAAAAGTTTGGCATCATCTAAATTTTGATAAAGTACAATTCCGTACCATAGCATACAACCCCATCATGGCCTAGCCCCTGCCTACTGGTTCCACCTCACACTTTACACTCCAGCAGCACTGAACTGGTACCTGTTAGAGTGTATTACATAGCAATATACTGTATGCACTTTGGCCTGCCTCCATTCAACCTCTTACAAACCTACTATTCTTTCAGTCTCAGTTTCAATGCACCCTTCTATATAAAGCCTTTCTGGATTCTTAAAGGCAGGCTTTGGCACTCATTCATAATATATTTATAAAAATAATTATGCAGGGCACCTGGGTGGCTCAGTGGGTTAAAGCCTCTACCTTCGGCTCAGGTCATGATCCCAGGGTCCTGGGATCGAGCCCCACATTAGGCTCTCTGCTCAGCAGGAAGCCTGTTTCCTCCTCTCTCTCTGCCTGCCTCTCTGCCTAGTTGTGATCTCTAAATAAATAAAATCTTAAAAAAAAAAAAAAATTATGCATATATTGTAGTATGACCTCATTTTTTTTTTGCCACTATCAGTATAATTACCATATTGTATGATAACTACGTCTTACAGATTTGTTACCCCAATAGAGAGGAATTATTCTGAGAAAGTGCTACTCATTAACCATGAGGGCTATGGAGCCAAAGGGCCTGTATTCAAAACCTATCTATACATATCTCAGAAACTTACCCAACTTCACTGTGACTCATTTACCTCATCTGTAATTGGGGATAATATATGAACCTACTTCACAGAGTTACTTAAGGATTAAATTAATACATTTAAAACATATTAGATGAGTGTCTGGTATGTAGTAAATACTCCATAAGTAATGTGAGTTATTAGTAAAAATTAGTATTTTCTCCTTTAGAAATTACACAAGTCACGAAAACATGTTCTTTAACATTAAATAAATAATACCTGATAAAATAAAATGTGCCTCTTTACCGTTCTCTGAATCTCACACTATCCCACCACTACTGCTATCCCCTGACTCCAGAGATAACCACTAGTGATTTTTTGGTATATGCTCTTTCAATCTCTGTATTCTGGGTACCTAGCACACTGGTTGATATATAATATAAATGTTTAATAAATGATAAGGATGCAAGTTCCTACTTCTTAATATTAAGAATAACTGACAATTGCATAATATTTGTTATTCTAATACACTTTCACATATATTAGTGTATCTTCAACTCCCAACCTATACAACTTTAATAATTCTTAAGTAAGGAAGATATTATTACCTTAATATTACAAGTGAAGCAACTGAGATACAGATTTGTCAAGGCTACACAGCCAGTAAATAAATTAGGCCTAGAACCCAAGATTGTTTTCCTTCTAGTGTCAAAATTTACAAAATTAGCTAAAATTGAACTCAAGTCTTACAATTGTGGAACAGTTACACCAAATTCAGTCTTCTGGAAAAACACTTATAAGACCCAGCTATATATCTTTCTCTTATGTACGTGCTCTAAGGCTATAATTGAATGTATGTTTTTTTCTTTTAAGAGATTAATAGCCATCATTTATTCTCTGGTTCTCTCAAGCCCATAAGTCTTTTGGCTGTACCTAGGTAGTAAGATACCTTAAGTATCTCTAAGCAGGTTGTAAACGAACAACATATTGCGCTTAATTACCCTTGGTCTTAGCGGTTTACAACATGATAAAGTTTTATTTTATTATCAGGATGTAAGGGAAAATTTGTATTAAAAACTATGGTAGTATTCTTCCCTGAGGTATGGAAACAAAAGATTTACTTATTTATTTTTTTTGCATTGGCATTATAACATAATAATAGCAGCACGATATATGCATAATTTATAAATACGTAAATATACATATATTAGGACATACATCAAAACTTTTTTTGGTGTGAGGTATACATCAAAAATGCTTAGAGCTAACTCTTCTATGATACTATTAACCAAATGATTTCAGACTCCCAATGTAATGTTATGATGTATGGAATGTAAATTCATGGAACTACAAAGTGTTCTGAGATGCTTATTACACATCTGAAACATTATCTGCACATGTAAACTTGGCTAAGAAGCACTTTTCTGATTTGCAAACACATTTATTCACGTACAACTGTATATGTATGTATATATACAACTGTGTGTGTGTATAAAATGATATCCAAATACATTTGTATTCATATTTGTATTTTTGTATTTTCCCTCAAAAACACTTTATTTAAAATTTTCTGAAAAGTAATTCTGAGTGGGAGGAAAAGATGGGAAGAAAATAAAGGACCAGAAATTCAATATCATTTGGGTGCTATCGATATTCAATATATAATTCTAAACTTTGGGCTTTGATTTTAAAATGACTATCAAAAGAACATTTGTCATTTTAAACATGTAAAAACTATAATTACACTAACTACTATGCAAGTTACTGAAATTTAAAAACACTGATACTAAGAAAGTTATACAAAGGTTCTTACCTGCTTGAAATTTGTAACTGCTTTAATAACAGGAGAAGCTGTTACCAGGAGAATATCTTCTGATGGAAACTGAATAGCCAACTTATTAAAAAAAAGGATGGGAGAAAATACATGATAAACAACTTTAGGTATTAATATATATGCCATAGAGGGTGAGACAGGGATAATGCAATTTGAATAATGTTATTAACCTAGGAAACTATAAGCTCATTTTTCCACATCTAAAGGTCTCCATTATTCTGTCGTCTTATTTACAGGGCAGTGGTGAGTAATGTTCAACACTGATACTGATAAAACAAGTAATACATTTACACTAAACACTAACAAAGCCTCCTGAACAAGAAAAATGATACAAAGATGTATTCCTTATTTACTTAAACCACCTTAATAACAATTCAGAGTTTTCATGCAGAGAATGAGAAGAAAATATTTTCCTAAATAAGAGTTAAACCAACTTCTTTTATTTTATTTTTTATTAAATGTTTTTATTAACATATAATGTATTATTTGCCCCAGGGGTAAAGGTCTGTGAATTGTCAGGCTTACACATTTCACTCAACTTGTATTTATTTTAAAATAATATTTTCCTTTCCCTGCAGTAGGATAATATTACAGCAAATCCTTACTAATAAACACTCAGAATCTCAGCCTGACTTTTCCGAAGTGCTTTGGCATTGCTATTCTGCCTCTTCCAAATGCCCAACTAGTATACACTCTGGGGAAAAAAAAAATTTTTAATATTAGCTTCAACAGAATTTAGAGGCTTAACTTGCTAATTGTTTCATCATTTTCCTCTGGTTACAACCTCTCTCTCACTTTAAGCTTGAAAGACTTTTCTTAATTCACACTCTGGTTCCTAAACTCCACCAATTTCTAGTTCTTTCCTTACTATACCACTAAAACTGAGCATGCTCAACCAAAAAACTATTAGAATAAACAATTCAGTAAAATTTCATTAAAAAAATATAATAAGACTGATACACAAAAAGAGGTCAAGTTTCTGTATGCTAATAATGAGCTATCAGAAAGAGAAATTAAGAAAACTATCCCATTTACAACTGAATAAAAAAGAATAAAATACCTAGGAATAAATTTAACCAAAGAAGTGAAAGACCTATATTCTGAAAACTATAAGCCACTGACAGAAGAAAATTAGGAAGACATAAATAAATGGAAAGCTCTATCATGCTCATGGATTTAATATTGTTAAAATGTCCCCACTACCCAAAGCAATCTACAAATACAATGCAATCCCCATCAAAATACCAGTGGCATTTTTCACAGAATTGGAAAAAAGAATTCTAAAATTTGTATGGAACTTCAAAAGACCCCAAATAGCAAAGCAACCTTGAGAAAGAACAACAAAGCTGGAGGAAGCTGGAGGTATTATGCTCCGTGATTTCAAACGCTACTACAAAGCTGTAGTGATCAAAATAGTATGGCACTGGCACACAGATCAATGGAATGGCACAGAGAGCTAAGCCCACATATATCATGGTCAATTAATCTCTGATAAAGAAGTCAAGAATATGTAACGGGGGAAAAAAAGTCTCTTCATAAACACTGTTGGGAAAACTGAACAGCTTACATGCCAAAGAATGAAAGTGGACCACTATCTTACACCATATACAAAAATAAATTCAAAATGGATTAAAGACATGAATGTAAGACTTGAAACCATAAAACTCCTAGAAGAAAACATAAGCAATAGCTCTTTGACACCAGGCTTAGGAATATTTTTTGAACCATTCTCCTCAGGCAAGGTAAAACAAAAAGCTAAAAAGCTAAGACAAACAAGCAAAATTAAACTAAAAAGCTTTTGCAGAAAAAAGGAAACCATCAACAAAACAAACAGACAACCTACTGAATGGGAGATAATATTTGCTAGTCACATATCCAACTGGGGTTAATATCCAAAATATAATAACTCAATATAAAAAAATTTAACAATGGGCAAAACTTGAAAAGACATTTTTCCAAAGAAGACATACAGATGGCCAACAAACACATGAAAACATGCTCAACATCACTAATCATCAGGGAAATGCAAATCAAAACCACAATGAGATAAACCTCACAACTGTCTAATTGGCTATTATCAAAAAGATAAGAAATAATAAGTGTTGGTGAGGATGTGGAGAAAAGGGAACCATTGCACATTGTTGTTTGGAATGTAAAATGGTGTATCTCCTATGGAAAAAGTATGGAGGTTCCTCAAAAAATTAAAAATAGAACTACCATATGATTCAGCAATTCCACTTCTAGGTATTTAGAAGAAAACTGAAACACCAGTTTAAAGAGATATATACATT
This sequence comes from Taxidea taxus jeffersonii, assembly GCA_003697995.1. Taxonomy (NCBI): domain Eukaryota; kingdom Metazoa; phylum Chordata; class Mammalia; order Carnivora; family Mustelidae; genus Taxidea; species Taxidea taxus. The sequence goes on along the minus strand of RCUC01138345.1, from coordinate 20,072 downwards.
TCTATGTTTACTGCAGCATTATTTACAATAGCCAAGATATGGAAGCAACCTAACTGTCCACTGATAGATGAATGAATAAAGAAGATGTGGTATAAATATATTCAATGAAATATTATTCAGCTATAAGATAAAATAAATCTTGTCATTTGTGACAACATCAATGGACCCAGAGAGTATTATGTTAAGTGAAATAAGTCAGAGAAAGACAAATATATAATTTCATTTATTTGTGGAAACAAAAGAACAAAATAAAGCAAAATAGAACTCATAGATACAGGAAACAAACTGCTGAGTGCCAAAGTGGAAAGGGGTTGGGGTGGAGGGGAGTTGGGCAAAATAGATTAAAGGAATTAAGAAGAACAAATTTCCAGTTATAAAATAAGTAAGTCATAGGGATGTAATGTACACCATAAAGAATATTGTCAATAACATTGTAATAACTTTGTATAGTGATAGAGGGTAACTACGCCTATCGAGGTGATCATTTCATAATGTATGAAAATATCCAATCACTATGACATATACCTAAGACAATGCTGTATGTCAATAATTCAATGAGGGAAAAAAAAGAACATCTTCAATTCACCTATACATCCTTAAACTTCACCAAATTCTTTTTAATATCATCTCATTTGAACTTTCTATAATACTTGATAATATTACCACTCTCTCCACCTTTCTTTTCTTTGTATATTCTGTAATTTATTTCCCCACTTTGTTTGCACTGGTACACCTGGCCCTCAAAATTTCTTTATACTACTAAATTCACCTTTCAACTGGCCTTCCAGTCAACATTTTAACCAGCTGCCTTTGCCCCAAATGCACTGGAACAAACCACCTCTCAAAATATTTCATTTGACCACATTAGGCCACTGTTCCAAATCATCTCACTACCTGCAACTTCTTGCTAAATTTAGCAAGACTTACAAGTCCCTTTATGATGTGATCTCTGCCAATCTTCCTACCTTCATCTCTGGTCACCTCCTCCAAACACCATGTTCTTTAAGCTTTGCTGCTCTTAGGTAATGTCATACTTTTTCCACTTGAGATTATATCCTTGCCTCCCTTTGGACCCTCTGGTTTTTCTTGTCTATCTGGTGAACTTTTACTCAATTTTCCATACTAAGAAAAAAAGCCACTCCCTCCCCGATTTACACCCTGCCAACTCCACAAGCACCCCTAAATTGGAACAATTTATTTACATGTGTCTTCCACTAGACTGTGAGTTCTAAAAAAGGAGGTAGCATCTTTGTTTATATATAACTAATCAGCCCTCAGTACAACGCCTGGATCATAGGTGTTTACCTGGTGAAAAACAAAATGGAAAAAAAAAAAACCCTAAAAATTAAAAGTTTGCAAAAATCTATTGAATTTCTTGCTCTACTTTTCTGACTTCAGTAATTGCTTATGTTTACTTTGTATCAACGAAACAGTCCTTTTTGGAATGTATACAGGTATATATTTGGTCTGATTATTCACTACAATCAGAAAAGCAGTCCCAGCTACATTTAATCTCTTGCTGGTTGTTTTACAAAACATTACTGGAGACGGAATCTCTTCCACCTTGTAGAGGCTAGAAATATAGTCTGAGAAAGTATAAGAGAAAACGTTTAAGAGTTTATCAGTTATTTATGATGAACTAAGAGCCCGGCATCTACCTGGAAGCTGAATTCAATCACCTAAGAAAAAGGGCTGATTTTTCTGACCAAGTACTTACTAGTTTTAAGCCCTCTTGCTGCTCTGACGTAACCAGGACCAGAGTCTGGTTCAGTCAGCTTTGGGGTCCCCCCAAAACCTTGCTCCCCACACTTCCCTGAGTCCAGGGCGAAGCTTGAGAGGCTCTAACAACCTGGACCAGGGGCCACCACGCAGTATCTAACACCTGAGCGCAAGAAGGGGTGCGGCGGGAGGGAAGTGGCCAACGAGGGACACCGGGAAGGGCGGGAGGGTGCCGACTCCGGGGTCGGGAAAGAGGCGGGGCTTTGCGCGCCAGCATACCTGCTCAGCACAGGTGACACCCGCGATACCGCCGCCGACCACCACAAACTTCCCCACCATCGAGACAGGCCGGGCTGCCTCCATGCTCTCCGACTCCCACTGCCTTACCGACAACCAGTGGGCGAGCCGCGAGGCGGTGTACTCCGGAAGCGGAAGTCACGCGGGGCCGCCACTTCCGGTGCCGGTGCCGAGCCTGAGACGCTGAGCTACGGGTGCCCGGCAGCTCACACTTACTATCCTTGCGTTTGCGCTTCGGATCGCGATTCCTAAGTCCAAAGACGTCTCTCTGATTCCAGAGTTTTCTTTTATTGCCAGTCGCCCGGATGTGGTTTTTCCACACAGTTTGATAAGGAGAAGACACACAAAAAATAAAACAAGAGAAAGTAAAGAGGATGGCTCGCCAAGAGAAGCTCAGCAAATTGTCTAAACACAGACCAGAGTTCTCACAGGACAGAGCATTCTCAGAATAAGTGAACCGCTCCGGTTTTCATTATTCATTCTTAGGAGAAACTTGACATAGATTTAGCTTTTAAGCTCTTATGTCAGAGGCAGTATCGTCCTTTCTTACCTTTCGCCTACCAATCCAAGATTTTATATTTTACTCTTTTTTTTTACTCAGAGAGAGTGAGCACAGGCAGAGTGGCAGGCAGAGGCAGAGGGAGAAGCAGGCTCCCCGCCGAGCAAGGAGCCCGATGCAGGACTGGACCCCAGGACACTGGGATCATGACCTGAGCCGAAGGCAGTCGCTCAACCAGCTGAGCCACACAGGCGTCCCCAAGATTTTATATTTTAGAAGCACATTCTTCATGGCATATTAAAGCAAATAAAGCAATGCTACTGAATTGTTCTGAGAAGTTATTTCCGTTTACAGTTTTGACCTCAGCTAAAATTTCCTGTACTAAGAATTGTTCGCCACTTTGTCAAAATAAATGAACATTCCTCCAAAGTGTCTAGTAAACAGTATGTGTGAAGGCGGAATTAAATATTCCCAATCTTGGCAAATAATATATTATATGTTAATAAAAATAATTTTAAAATAAGTAAATAAATAAATAATACCAATCTTATTTTTACTGCTAGTGGGTTTCATTTGTTTTGAGAAATGACTAAATTTTTAAAAGTTTTTTTTACTATATTCACATTACAGTATTCACTATTTTCATTATTTTGCTAATTATATTACCTTTATTATCTCATATAATATTTTCCTTTAGTGTTTTACTATAATATTAATTAAGAAGGTACAATTTCTCTAAATGGCTCACTCTAAAACTGGTAATTACATCCCCCCTTTAATGCTTTAAACTCTGGAAATAACCATTCTATATAAATGGGAAAAATACCATGTAATTACAGATATTTACTGATATCCTAGTAATTATTGTGTTTTAATAAAGTAAATAGTAGGGAGTTCAATAGTGATTCTAATTCCTATTACCAGCTTAGACAACCAAACAATATATTTCTAGAAAGAGGAAATAGTACTTTAAGCCCATTGAAATCTAGTCTTGTTTACTTCTGTAGTTTCTTATTTTCACATGATCTCACTCACACAGTGCTCTATCTATATTGAACCATACTGGCAGCATCCAAGATTTGGCATGTTCTTTCTTTTCTGAGCATTTGCACATAACTTTTTTTTAATAATGCTCTTCCTCCAACTGATTTCCCTAGCTAAATCCTCACTGACCTTTGGTTTCAACTAGTCATCACCTTCCTCCCTAAGAAGCTTTATCAAATGTCCTTAAGACTGAGCGAGGTGTCCTCTCTATATGCTCCAATAGCACCTTGTCATCCTCTGAATTTAGACTTATAACACCTTATTTTAAAACTACCTACTATACCACCTGAACTTCACCCCCCCACCATAAACTCCTTAATCTCAGGGATTATTACTAGTCTCTCTATATATCCCCAATCTTCAATTAGTAATGAGTGCTCAGTGTAGATGTCCTGAATGAATTAGTAATTAGGTGGAGCACGAAGCTATCAGGAAGTCCTCTAAAGACCTTTAGATTCATTTTCCAGGGCCAAGATCCTCCTGTGTATTATGAAAGCAAATCCCCTTGAGGAAGGGCAAAGAGAACAGCCTGGGATTCAGAGGAAATGGAGAAAGTCCACTGGAATGGAATTATTATTTACTTGTCTTGATACTTAACTATTTTCCATTTTAGTGTACAAGACAATATTTTAACATCAGCTATACTGAAGGTAAGAGAAATTCAGATTGTTTTCTGATGAATAAGTATAATATTTCCCACAGCTAGTTACTGACCCTGGGATCATGACCTCAGCTGAAGACAGGGGTTTTAACCCACTGAGCCACCCAGGCACCCCTAGAAGGTTGGAAAGATTTAAAATATATGAACAAGCTAGAGTGAATTAGAAGTTAGAAGTTGGCAACAAAACATAAATACAAAATCCCCACATGTTTGGAAATTTAAAAAAATGCTACCAAATAAATCATAGGTTAAAAAAATAACAAAAATCAAATATGGTCTAGAACTGAATGGTAAGAATACCATGGTTGGGTAACCACTCTGAGCAGGGGCCTATTTATCAAAATATGTGGAACTTCAAAATACATTTATAACTTTAAGGACTTATATTAGAAAATAAAAAAGCATTACAGTCAGTGAACTACGTATTTATCTTAAGCAAACCATAAAACCTTTTCCCTGGCACATTCAAGGACTGAAGTCTAAAAGTACAAGTCACAGCACTGTAACATGGTAGAATCTTGGTCTTTATCCCTAATCCTTTACTATGGCATTTATTAATGGGAAAGCACCAGCCCTCAGGGACTGAGATCCAAACCTTACAGAGCTCAGGGCCTGAGTCTTCACCTTAAAACTCTATGAAGAATTATTGCCTAAATTATTGCCTATTATTGGACTAAAAAAATAGCTCCCGGTGGAGCTTTGCAGGGATAGGCTACAGAGAATTAGTCTTGGATAAATTAACTCTTACTTATAGAGGGAGAAAGTTCAAAATATTTTTCTTAGAAAACTAACAAAACAAATTCATAAATGTAAGTCATTAAAAGATTAAGAGAGAAAAACATATTATCATTTGATTAATGGTAGAAAAAATCCAACAGGTACTCATGGTAAATATTTCAAATAATTTAGGAATAGAAGGAAAAGGATCTTAAACTTATAAAATTATTTATTAAATTATTGAATTTAATGCAATATATTGGTATATTTATAGGAAAAATTATGAAACTTTACTTAGAAATATTTTTTAAGTTCCAGATAGATATACAATGATCATAGATAGGGCTAAATGCCATACTGATGACATTTCCCCCCAAAATTGATCCATAGGCTTAATACAATTCATAGACTGAAACTTGATGATTATTCTGATTTTATATAACCAAGTAAAAGGTTACAAACTGGGTGCTTCTAAGGAAGGCCTGTGGGGTATAGGGGGTTTATTATTCTTTTTTTAAAAGATTTTATTTATTTATTTGACACAGAGAGAAAGACCACAAGTAGGCAGAGAGAGAGAGAGAGAGAGAGGAGGAAGCAAAGCAGGCTTTGGGATCATGACCTGAGCCGAAGGCAGAGGCTTTAACCCACTGAGCCACCCAGGCACCCCAGGGGGCATTTATTATTCTAATAATTATTATAAAGACATGGTAATAAACACAGTGTGGTAATAGTACAGAACTAAATTGGCAAATAGAATAAAATGAGAGTCCAGAAAGAGGCCTAAATGTGTTGGGAATTTTGTATATGACTGTAATATCTGAGAAATCAATGGGAAAATGAGAAATTGTCCAATAAATACATTGGGTTAATATCTTATATCATATAGAAAAATCAACTCCAGATACATTAAAGATCTACATATCAAAAACAAAATTTTAAAGCTTCATTTGAAAAAAATTAGTTTTTTAAAAATATATATTTTGGGGAACCTGAAGTTAGGATGGCTGAGGAGTAAGGACCCCTACTTTTGTCTGGTCCCTGGATTCAGCTAGATAGTTACCAAATCATTCTGAACACCTGCAAAATCAACCGTAGATATGAGAAAAAAATGGCTGCAATTATACAAATAGAAGAGTGACCACTTTTTGCAAGGTAGGAGTTGTGGAGACATGAATCCAAGGTGATATATTGGAAGTTAAACTGTAGGGGAGGGAGCCTCTATAAGCCAGCTACTGGAAAGTGATATAGCGGCAGGGCACAAAATCAGAACTTTCAAAAGTCTGCTCCGGTGGGAGACATCCCTGCCTGAATGTGATCAGGTGGTGAAGAAGGGTAGAATCCCAGGTGGGACAGCACGATCTCAGGATCTCTGGAATCACGAAAAGAACAGGGGTGCCTGAGTGCAGCAGAGATCCCAAGCATTAGAGCAGGGACACCGCTCACAAACAGTGAGCCCAGGTGCTGTCTTTTTGTTCAGTGTTGCCAAAAGCTGTGAACTGCTACATGGTTGGGTAACTGCTCTCCGAGCAGGGGCCTACCAAGAGGCAGAACCATGGTGAGACCCCCCTTCCCTGCCCCAGGAAGAGCAAAATGAGTGTGCATCATAGTAATCTGTAAAGTGTAGAGACTCAAAGTGGGGTCACATGCCTGAGATAGAACACTTGGTTTTTTGGTTACAGATGGATGAACATACAGTTCAGAGGAAAACCAGGGAGCTGAGTGATTGACTGCTTTTCTGCAAGAGTATACTGAAGAGTAAGGGGTGTGAGCTTTCAGCTCTGGGGCTAAATATCAGGGCACTGCCATTTATATCCCTCAAATCAGTGCTGAAATCCTCCCAGGAACAAAAGCCACAGAGAGCAATCTGGAGCCACTTCCTTAGCCTGGCCCTCTGGAAAGGTGATGCAATTCTAATCAGGGCAAAAACACTTGAGAATCAGAGCTACAGGCCTCTATCCCAGAAGACCAGCAGGAATATCCAGCTAATGCCAAGTTTACCGGTCATAGAGAAGTGCAAGACTCCAGTGCTAGAGGAAAATTGTATATAGCATTTGTAGTTTTTTCTTATGATTTTTCTGTCTTTCAGTTTCAGTTTTTTTTTCCTTTCCAGTTATTTTCTTATTCAATCAATTCTTTTTTTAAGTTGTTGTTTTCACATTTATGTTTTATATATATATATATTTTCATTTTGGTTTCTTTTCATTGTATTCAATTTTATTTTTGTATATATATTTTTTCTTTCCTTCTTATTTTGGGATCTGGTTTCTTCTAACATATGAAGTCAGGATCTAGTTTATTGCTCTGCTCTGTTCACCTTCTGTTTGACTTTATTCTCAGTTTCTCTCTCTCTTTTTGGAGGGGGTGTTTTCTATTCTTTTCTGATTTGTTTAGTGTATATTTTTCTGGTGTTATTTTTGTATTTTCTCTCTCTTTCATCTATTCCTTTCTAGACATAATGACAAGATGGGAGTACTCACCCCATAAAAGAGAATAAGAGGCAGTACTTACTGCCAGGGATTTAATCCACATGAATATAATAAGGTGTTAGAATCAGAATTCAAAACAATGATTATAAAATTACTAGTTGGACCTTCAAAAAGCCTAGAAGACTCTAGAGAATCCTTACCAGAGGAAAAAAGGACTAAAATTTAGTCAGTTCAAAATGTAAAAAAGAGTATTACTGAGATGCAAAAAAAAATGGAGACTTTTACTGCTAGATTAATGAGGGAGAAGAGAGAGACAGTAGAATAAAAGACAAAATGACAGAGAATAAGGAAGCTGAGAAAAAGAAATGTAAACAACTGGATCATGAGGGGAGGATTCAAAAGATCAGTGATATCATAAGGTGAAACAATATTAGAATAATTGGAAAGAAGAATAAGAAAAAGAAGAAGGAGAAGGAGGAGGAGGAAAAGAAGGAGGGGGAGAGGAGGAGCGGGACAGGTTTATTTGAACAAATTATAGCTGAGAACTTCCCTAATCTGGGGAAGGAAATAGGCATTCCAGTCCAGGAGGCACAGAGAAGACCCCCCAAAATCAATAAAAATAGGTCAACACCCCAACATAAAATAGTGAAGTTTATAAATTTCAGAGATAAAGAGAACATCCTGAAAGCAGTAGCAGCAGCTCAGAGCAAGAGGTCCTTAACATACGAGGGAAGCAACATAAGGCTGGCAGCAGACCTGTCTACAGAGACCTGGCAGGCCAGAAAAGACTGGCATATATTCAAGGTGCTAAATGAGAAAAATATACAGCCAAGAATATTTTATCCAGCTAGGATGTCATTCAAAATAGAAGTAATAAAAAGCTTCCAGGACAAACAGAAACTTACAAATTTGTGATCACCAGTGCTATAAGAACTATTAAAGGGGATACTTTAAGGGATGACAGAGTCTAAAAGTAACAATGACAAGAAAAAAAAAGCCAGAGATAATATACAGAAACAGAATTTACAGGTAATAAAATGGCAGTAAATTCATTTTTTCAATAATTACTCTGAATATAAATGGGCTAACTGTTACAATGAAAGGACACAGGGCATCAGATTGGATAAAAAAAAAAAAAACAAGACCCATCAATATCTTGTCAACAAGAGACTCATTTTAGACCCAAATACACCTCTAGATTGAAAGTGAGGAGGTGGAGAACAATTTATCATGCTAATGGACATCAAAAGAAAGCTGGGGTAGCAATACTTATATCAGACCAATAAGATTTTAAACCAAAGACTGTAATAAGAGATGAAGAGGGACACTATCATAATTAAAGAATATATCCAACAAGAAGATCTAAAAATTATAAATATTTATGCCCCTAACTCGGGAGCAGCCAATTATATACACCAATAATAACAAACTAAAGAAACACATTGATAATAACACAATAATAGTAGGGGACTTTAATACACTGCTGACAGCAATGCACAGATCATCTAAGCAGAAGACCAACCAGAAAATAAGGGCTTTGGCTGACATACTAGACCAGGTGGACTTCACAGATATATTCAGAGTATTTCATCTTAAACCAACAGAATACACATTCTTTTTGAATGAATATGGTACATTCTCCAGAATAGATCATGTTCTGGATCACAAATCAGTTCTCAACCAGTACAAAAAGATTAAGATCATACTATGCATATTTTTAGGCCACAGTGCTTTAAAACTTGAAATCAATCACAAGAGAAAATTTGGAAGGAACACAAACACTTGGAGGTTAAAGAACATTCTACTAAATGAATGAATCAACCAGGAAATTAAAGAATTTAAAAAATTCATGAAAGTAAATGAAAATGAAAACATTACTCTTCAAAACCTTTGGGATGCAGCAAAGGCAGTCCTAAGAGTGAAGTATATAGCAATACAAGCCTTCCTCAAGAAACAAGAATGGTCTCAAATATACAAACTAACCTTACACCTAAATGAGCTGGAGAAAGAATACCAAATAAAGCTTAAATCCAGCAGGAGAAGAGAAACAATAAAGATTAGGGCAAAAATCAATGATACAGAAACCAAAACAGTAGAATGGATCAACAAAACTAGGAGCTGACTCTTTGAAAGAATTTATAAGATTGATAAACTCTTAGCCAGAGTCATCAAAAAGTAAAGAGACAGGACACAAATAAATGAAATAATGAATGAAAGGGAAGAGATCAGAACGAACACCACAGAAATACAATTATAAGAACATATTATGAGCAACTATATGCCAACAAATTAGGCAATCTGGAAGAAATGGAACCTGAAACAAGAAGAAATGGAAAACCTGAACAGACCTATAACTAGCAAAGAAATTGAAGCACGAATTAAAAATGTCACAACAAACAAGAGCCTAGGAGCAAATGACCTCCCAGTATAATTCTACCAAATACTAAAAGAGTAATTAATAATTAATACCTATAATTTTGAAGCTGTTTCAAAAAATAGAAATGGAAGGGAAACTTCCAAACTTTCTATGAGGCCAGCATTACCTTGATCCCAAAACCAGACAAAGACCCTACCAAAAAGGAGAATTACGCATCACTATCCCTGATGAACATGGATGCAAAAATTCCCAAGGTCGCCAATCAGATCCAACAGTATATTGAAATGATTATTCACCATGACCAAGTGGGATTTATTCCTGGATTGCAAGGGTGATTCAACATCTGCAAATCAATCACTGTGATACACTACATTAATAAAAGGACAAGAAACATATGATCCTCTCAACTGATGCAGAAAAATCATTTGACAAAATATAGCATCCTTTCTTGATTTAAACTATCCACAGTATAGGAATAGAGGAAATATATCTCAATATCATAAAAGCCATACGTGAAAAACCCACAGCAAATATTATTTTCAGTGGGGAAACACTGAGAGCTTTTCTCCTAAAGTAAGGAACATGACAGAGATACCCACTCACCACTGTTGTTCAACATACTAACTATACCTGAAGTCCTAGCCTCAGCAACCATACAACAAAAAGAAACAAAAGTCATCCAAATTGGCAAAGAAGAAGTTAAACTCCTACTCTTTGCAGATACTCTGCAAAAACTCATAGAGTTTCCACATGATACTCTATGTGGAAAACCCTAATGACTCCACCCAAAATTGGCTAGAACTCATACAGGAATTCAGCAAAGTGGCAGGATATAAAATCATGCAGAAATCAGTTACATTTATATTCGCTAACAATGAGACAGAAGAAAAAGAAATTAAGGAATTGACCCCATTTATAATTGCACCAAAGATAACATGAGATACCTAGGAATAAACCTAACCAAAGATGTAAAGGACCTGCATTCTGAAAACTATAGAACATTTATGTAAGAAATTGAAGAAGACACAAAGAGATTGAAAAAGTTTCCATGCTCATGGACTGAAAAAATAAATATTAAAATGTGTATAATCATCTATACACTCAATGCAATCCCTATCAAAATAGCATCATCATTTTTCACAAAGTTAGAACAAATAATTGTAAAATTTGTATGAAACCAGAAAAGACACTGGATAGCCAGAGGACTGTTGGAAAAGAAAACCAAAGCTGGTAGCATCACAATGCCAGACTTCATATATTACAAAATTGTAATCATTAGATGGTATGGTACTGGCACAAAAACTGACACATAGATCAGTGTAACAGAATAGAGAACCCAGAAATGGACCCTCAACTCTATAGACAGCTAATCTTTGTCAAAGCAGGAAAGAATGTCCAATGTAAAAAAGACAGTCTCTTTAAAAAATGGTGTGGGAAGTTTGGACAGCCACATGTAGAAAAATGAAACCAGACCATTTCCTTACACCATACACAAAAATAAACTCAAAATGGATGAAAGACCTAAATGTGAGACAGGAATCCATTGAAATCCTAGAGAAGAACATAGGGGGCAACCTCTTTGACCTCAGCCACAGCAACCTCTTGATGGACACATCTCCTAACGCAAGAGAAACAAAGCAAAAATGAACTATTGGGCAAGATAAAAAGCTTTTTCACAGTGAAGGGAACAATCAACAAAACCAAAAGACAATCAACAGAATGGGAGTAGATATTTGCAAATACCTTATTTGATAAAGGGCTAGTATCCAAAATCTATAAAGAACTTCTCAAACCCAACACCCAAAAAAACAAATAATCCAGTCACAAAATGGACTGAAGACATGAGTAGACATTTCTCCAAAGTAAACATACAAAGGTCCAACAGACACGTGAAAAATGCTCAACATCATTCAGTGTCAGGGAAATACAAATCAAAACTACAATGAGGTACCACCTCACACCAGTCAGAATGGCTAAAATTAACAAGAAAGGAAACAATAAATGTTGGTGAGGATTCAGAGAAAGGGGAACCCTCCTCTTACAGTGTTGGTGGGAATGTAAGCTGGTACAGTCACTCTGGAAAACAGCATGGAGTATCCTCAAAAAGTTGAAAGTAGAGCTAACTACAACCCACTACTGGGTATTTATCCAAAGGATACAAACATAGTGATCTGAAGTGACTATAAACAGTGACCTGCACCCCACTGTTTATAGCAGCAATGTCTGTAATAGCAAAACTACAGGAAGAGCCCAGATATCAACTGACAGATGAATTGATAAGGAAGTGGTGTAAACACACACACACACACACACACACACACATATACACAAATATTACTTAGCCATCAAAAATTAAATCTTAACATTTGCAATAGTGTGGATGAACTAGAAGGTATTATGCTAACTGAAATAATTCAATCAAAGAAAGACAATTATCTTATGATTTCACTCATATGTGGAATTTAAGAAACAAAAAAAGGATCATAAAGGAAGGGAAGGAAAAATAAAACAAGATGAAATTAGAGAGGGAGACAAACCATAAGAGACTCTTGAAAAAAGATTTTATTTATTTATTTGAGAGAGAGCATGAGAGAGAGAGCATGAGCAGGGGGAAGAGTAGAGGGAGAGAGATAAGCAGACTCCCTGCTGAGCAGGGAACCTGACATGGACTCGATCCCAGGACCCTGGGGTCATGACCTGAGCCCAAGGCAGACACTTAACTGACCGAGCCACCCAGGCACCCCAATACTCTTAATCATAGGAGACAAACTGAGGGCTGCGGAGGGGACTTTGGTGGGGGGTTGGGGTAACTGGACAATGGGCATTAAGGAGGGCATGTGATGTAATGAGCATTGGGTGTTATATGCAACTGATGAATCACTGACCTCTACCTCTGAAACTAATAATACACTATATGTTAATTAATTGAATTTAAATAAAAATATTTTTGGACAGGGTTTTCTTGTCATAAATAGGCATTTATGCATTTTTAAAAACTGAAAAATTTGACTATACTATACTAAAAGTAAAAATTTTTATTCTTCAAAATCCAAGATAAAGAATGAAATGACAAGTAACAAAGTGGGAGAAAATATTTACAATGCTCACAACTAATAGATTAGGATCAATAATATACAAAGAAGACCTACTCATCAGTAAGAAGAGCACAAACAACCCCATAGAAAAATAGACCAGAGAAATGAGCAGGCATATCACAGAAGATACACATATAGCCAATAAACACATAAAGACAATGTTCAATTTTCTTTATTAATCAGGGAGTTACACATCACAGTCATGAGATATTTTTATACCCATCTTTTTGAGAAAAATGAAAAAGTCTGAAAATACCAAGTCTGTACTTCAATAACACTTTCCATGCATTTCTGCTGAGTATAAAGTAACATAAGTACTAGCAAAGAGTTTGGATTTACCTCCTAAATTTGAACATTCACATCCCCTCAGTTGCATCCTTCTGCAGGTAAGTCTATTTTCTTTTTTTTGGTAAGTCTATTTTCAAAAGAAGTATTTCACTTGTATAACAAGAGTTCTTCTTATAGTAAAACCCAGAGAAGAAGTTCTATGTTTGGAAACTAGAGTTCTCCCTTTTGAGTAGTGAAAAAATCCAGTTTTTTCCTCCCATATATCTCCCTGTGTGTCTCCTTTACTTTGATACCACTACCACATGCATACTGGACTTCTGATATTGTGGTTACCAGATGTGTGTGAGGTTACCAGATGTTTATGAGGTTTTTCCTACATCAAGCAATTCTCTGTAACACCAGCTGGGTGTCCTACAATATTATTCAATTTCAACACTATCTACCTAGAGATAGCATCTGATCTCACTAAGGCCTCAGTCCCACAAGACTGCTCCCAACTTCAGATGTCAATCACAAGTAGTAGATCCCCAGGTTATCCACAACTTCTATTTAATTTGGCTATAAATTGTAGGTTCACATAATCCTTCCTCAGGTTTGATTAATTTGCTGGAGTAGCTCACAGAACTCAGGGAAACATCTATATTTATATTTATCAGTTTGTTAAATATATGATAAGGAACACAGATGAATAGCCAGATGAGGACATACATATGGCAAGGTCTGGGAGGGTCTCAAATACAGACCCTTCTGTCCCCATGGAATTGTGATATGTCACCCTTTGGGTATGAGGATGTGTTCTCCAACCTGGATGCTCTCTGGACCCTGTGCTATTGGGATTTTATAGAAGCTTCCTCACATAAACATGATCAGTGTGTTAAGTCCATTTACAGCCTCTCTCCTCACACTGGAAGATGTTGGTGGGGGATGAAACTGAAAATTCCAAGCTTCTAATCATAGTTTAGTCTTTCTGGTGACCAGCCCCCATTCAGGAGCCATCCCAGGGGCTCACCTAGAATTCCCTCACTAGAATATCCAGGAACTCTGTGTCAGGGATGGGATAAAAAACAATTATAACAAGATACTCTTTGTGCTCTTATCACTTAGGAAATTACAAGGGTTTGGGGAGGTCTGTGATAGGAACAGGGAGCAGAGACCAATATATATTTTCTATGATTTCATAAACCTACATGTCCTTAATGGGAAAGTAGATGACTTAACTGTGGTACATCCAGCCAATGGAGTTTTATTTGGCAATAAAAACAAATTAACTATAATGATATATCCAACAAAATGAATGAATCATAGTAATAGGTGAAAAAATTGAGTCCCTTCAAATTATACACAGCCTGAAACTAACTTTATAAAGTTTAAAACAATTAAACACATACATGCATGCATGGGTGTGTACACACTCTCTCCCTCTTTAGGAATATGCACAAATGCAAACTACATAAAAATGAAAGCCAAGGAATGATGAACGAAAGATACATGGTGAACACAAGATTTAAGTGGATGGTTATTTTGAACTGGGTGAAACGAGAGGTGGGTTGATGGTGAAAATCAGACAGTTAGATGCAGTTTACTGATAAGGTCTTAGGTTTTGCAAATAAAAGCATACATGCATGGACAAATATGGGAACAAGTAAACCAAGAGGTATGATGAAAGTAATTGTGTTCCTGAGGCCCATAAAATATATTTTTGTCTAAATGAATTATTTCCTAAAAGAATTATTTTCCACATTTAAAAACAGAGCACAGAAAAAAACTATAAAGGATGCATGTATCCCTTTTAATTTAGTTTTTTTTATTCTTTGGGTAAATACCTAATAGTATAATTGCTGGATCATAAGGTAGTTCTATTTTTAACCTTTGAAGAATCTCCAGATTGGTTTCACCAGTTTGCATTCACCAACAGTGCAAGAGGGTTCCCCTTTATCTGCATCCTTGCCAACAACAACTGTTCTTTCTTCTGTTGTTGATTTTAGCCATTCTGACAGGTATGAGGTCACATCTCACTATGGTTTTGATTTATATTTCCCTGATGATGAGCAATGTTGAGCGTGTTTTCATATAATGTTGACCATGTGTATGTCTTCTTCAGAAAAATGTCTATTCATGTCTTCTGCCCATTTTTAATTGGATTATTTGTTTTTTTGGGTGTTGGATTGTGTTAAGTTTTTTTATATATTTTGGATACCAATCTTTTATCAGAGAAGTCATTTGCAAATATCTTCTCCCATTCCTAAAATCTTTCAGTTTTATTAATTTTTTCCTTCACTGTACAGAAGCTTTTTATTTTGATGAAGTCCCACTCATTTTTTTTGCCTTTGTTTTCCTTACCCCAGGAGACATATCTAGTAATAAATGCTATGGTAATGAATGGAAAAAGAATATGTGGTATATACATACAATGGAATATTACTCAGCCAGAGTAATGACAGAGTAAGACTGAAGTCTTGCCATTTGCAATGATGTAGATGGAGCTGGTGAGTATTATGGTAGGCGAAGTAAGTCAGTGAGAGAAAGACAAATACTGTGTGATTTCATACATAGGTGGAATTTAAGAAACAAAACAATCATATGGGAGAAAAAGAGAGAGGCAAACCAAAAAACAGACTTTTAACTATAGAGAACAAACTGATGATTACCAGAGGGAGGTGGGTAGGGAGATGGGCTAAATAGGTGATGGGGAGTAAGGAGGGCATTTGTGATGAGCACTGGGTGTTACATAAGCATTGAATCAACAAGTTGTACACCTGAAACTAATTTACACTGTAGATTAACTAACTGGAATTTAAATAAAACTTGAAAAATAAATAAGTACTATTTTAATAGATTTTAAAAAGTTATGAGGGAGCTACTTGACTAAGCAGTGCTCACTGAGAGGAAAAAATGTGTGCAATGGAGTGAAGAGAACACACATCATATGTTTGAAGTTCAGAGAGAGCAGGATGTACAAACTCTGAAGGAAGTTTCTGAACCTTACAACTCAGTGATATAATGATGATCTCAAAGGTTATTTGAGACAAGGATGGTAGTGGGTCACTAGCCACACACAGAATCATTCCAACACTTCACATTGGTATCTGGATAGCTGTAAGTCCCAATTTTTATCAGAACTTCTGCTGATATGACTCCACACTGGCATTGCTGCCACCAAAAGCATTATTCTATACTAGGGGTCAGCAAACTTGATTTTATAAAGGGATAAACCCTAAACATTTTAGACTTCACAGGCTATAAGATCACTGTTACAACTATTCAATGCTTTTATTGATTGTAGCCAGGGATAAAATTTAAATGGTTGAGTGTGACTGTATTCCAATAAAACTTTAATTATAAAAGCAAGTGACAGGTCAGATGTGGCCTGAAAGCATAGTTTTCTGAACCCTGTTTAATCTTATCCATCCAATGGTTAGTCTGTATATTTTATGTTGGGGGAACAGGCATCAATATACCATGTTTGCCAGTGTTGTGAGATGGTATTTAGGCCAGAATTTAGGTTTTAATGAATTATCCCTCAATGGTTGCCACAACTTCCAATATGAGAAGAAACACAATCCTATGATCCAGACTGTAGGATCTTTACAATGGGATTATTGCCAAAGAACACTATGTCCAGAGCTGCAAATTTGAGATGAGGTCTTGAGGGAAGCAAACAGTAAGAGTTTAAAAGAGGGTTCTCAGTTATTTTTGGATGCCTCTTCTTTGAATAAATACCTACCTCAGCAGCAGTGAAACACAAAGTCCTTTAAGCTGTCACTGTTGACCCTGCCTCTGCTTCCAACATTTGTTTTGATTCCTTAACAATGTTTAGTAGATTTTACCATATGCTGTGTTGCACCTGAAGACCTGTGCATATGTTCCTCAGCACTTGGCTAGTGAGTCCACTAGAGAAGAGGCTCACTAAAGGAGTATCCCAGTCCCTACCCTATATATGAAATCCAGCATGGACAGTATCATGTTGAAGATGCTGGTCCTATAAGTTGCCAAATAAAAGTCCTAGGCAGGCAGGCATATGAGTCAGGAAAGCAAGTTACCTTTTCAGTGTGTGTGTGTGTGTGTGTGTGTGTGTGTGTGTGTGTGTGCATGTGTATGTACATGTGCAAGTGTGTGATTAAGGGAGTGCTTACAGATAAGACAGAACAGAGTCACTATAGAAGGTGAGCTTATTCACTTTAAAAATGAGAATTGAAAAAATATGTCCAAAGATCCCCATGGCTATCTTTTTTTTTTTTTTAAGATTTTATTTATTTATTTGACAGACAGAGATCACAAGTAGGCAGAGAGGCAGGCAGAGAGAGAGGAGGAAGCAGGCTCCCCGCTGAGCAGAGAGCCCGATGTGGGGCTTGATCCCAGGACCCTGAGATCAGGACCTGAGCCGAAGGCAGAGGCATTAACCCACTGAGCCACCCAGGCGCCCCCCCAATGGCTATCTTAAAACAATTTCTGAATGGCTGGTAGAATAAAGCTTACTTTTGTTTCTAAATAGCTTCAAACTTAAAAGCACAAAGGCAATTGAAGTGTAGATAGGCAGAGCTTGTAGGTTGGCCTCAGAAAGACATCTCGACATCACAGTTCTGAAAACATGGATAAATCCCATCTTGATCCTGCCTCTCTCCAAACCCCCTGAGATGTTTTAAAAAACATATTTATTAAATAAGCCTAGTGAGGGGAAAAAGATTCCCTCTTAATCTTATTATGTTGATTTTTAAAATTATCTTCCTTCAATCAGAACAAACATCCATGAAGTAGAGATCTAGAATTCTTAGCACCTGGGATAGTATTTGGCATAGAATAGGCACTCAGCAAATATTTGTTGTATGAAAGAATGATCATCTCAGCCATTATTTGATGTAAGTGCAATAATTCCATCATATGTAATAGTTACAAATGGGTTAAAAAACTGAAGCCAATGAACTTGTCCAAGATCACAACTTGTAGTGCTGGAGCTGGTTTAGCCAGTTCTTGTAAGCATTCCATAACATGTGTAGCATGTTAATCCAACCATCCTTTCATCTTTCATCCATTTTACCTGGATATGACCATCTCAGCACATGACATAGCCCCTAATCTTTCACTCCTCCAACCTGGGTAGCAAGTTAACAATGGAATAATTGGGGATGCCTGGGTGGCTCAGTTGGTTAAGTGGCTGCCTTCGGCTCAGGTCATGATCCCAGCGTCCTGGGATCGAGTCCTGCATCGGGCTCCTTGCTCAGCAGGGAGCCTGCTTCTCCCTCTGCCTCTGCCTGCTACTCTGTCTGCCTGTGCTCACTCTCTCTGACAAATAAATAAATAAAATCTTTAAAAAAAAATGGAATAATTGGTAAACATTGTTTTTCTTCTCCCATCAGTCTACTATTCAAAATGTTGGTGGCACCCTATAGAAATGAATGTTCCAGTCCACAGCACTGTTCCAAGTTTATTGCTTCCAAGTTTATTCCTATTTTGGTATTATCCTTTTTGTTTGTTTTTTGTCTGTTTGTTTTTAAATATTTTATTTATTTATTTGTGAGAGAGAGAGAGAGAGAGCACAAGTAGGGGGAGTGGCAGGTGGAGGGAGAAGCAGGCTCCCTGCAGAGCAAGAAGCCTGATGCAGGATCCATCCTTGGACCCTGGAATCATGACGAGGTGAAGGCAGAGGCTTAACCAACTGAGCCACCCAGGTGTCCTGGTGTCATCTTTTCTGAGGCTATCCAGTCACCCAGAAAGTTGAACTAATGCTCAACATATTAGCATTTTATTTACACTAAATGAGTAAATCAGTAATCCTTTGATTTACAAAGTAAAGGCTCAAAAGTAAGGCTTAGTAAGCCTTAGTAAGGCTCAAGGGAAAAAACTGAAGACTTAGCAAGTTGAATACTTATTAACTTATTATTTACTCACTGACTGAGTGAGTCTTTACTCTTTTAATATGATGTTATGGTCTGAGCCATAGACACATAAGGGTTAACTATGAAGAAAAACTGCAAGGGAGGAAACTCTGATTCCAAGTGACTAATCTTTTTTTATAACCAGTTTTAAGTAACCCTCAGAGCCAAAGAAATTTTATCAAAGGATTAAAACTTATATAAACAAAGTTCCCTTTATTTATATAACTCTGATTCTCTGCAGGGCAAGAAGCTCCACTTGCATTACATGTGTGCAGAGATTTATACACATTGGTTACTCAATGTGTAATTTTTAAAAAATCTGATGATCTTACAGGACAGAGGCAGCAATGAATGGAGAGGATGGTCAATGAAAAGGTAAAGGGAGCTCATTTATTTGGGTTGTTGTGAGTTGCAATTCAGTTGTTTTTTGCTTTGAAAAAAAAGTAAGACAAAGTTAATATTCAGAAATATAAGATTCTTTGGGTTTTCTATTTACCTTGTCCCTAATTTCCTGATAGTGACAAAAATTCTGTGTAATGCTAGATCATGTAATAATAATATTTCTTGTTCACACACAAATATATGGACATATACTTTGACTTTTTTCAAGTATGTAGTTACAAATGGTTTAGAGCATTTGAAGTGAGCCGAAGTGATTCCAGATAATATTTCTTTCTTCCTGCTTTGCCCATGGCCTGAAAGACCCTTGTTTGTTTATCTAATTCCTCCAAACCCATCCTTCTCATTCTGATCAAGCCCCATGTTCTCCATATCTCTCTTTCTGTCTCCCCTGAAATCCTAGAGCATTAGTTTTCTATACTATATGCACACACAATACACACTTATTGGTGTTTTCTTTCAAAGTTCAAAAATGAGAGGGATACCTGGGTGGTTCAGTTGGTTAAGCATCCAACTCTTGGTTTCAGCTCAGATCATAATCTTGCAGTCATGAAATCAAGCCCTGCACAGGCTCTGTGCTGAGTGTGGAACTTGCTTAAGATTCTCTCTCTCTCTCTCTCTCTCTCCTCCTCCACTACCATTTGTGCACACAAGATCTCTCTCCTTAAAAAAAAAAA
>RCUC01138344.1:0-25046 GCA_003697995.1 Taxidea taxus jeffersonii | reverse complement strand
AGTGAGTGAGTGAGTGAGTGAGTGTGTGTGTGTGTGTGTGTGTGCAGGTAGAGCAGGAGGGTGTGGGAAGGAGAAATGAAATGTAATGCTAAGGAAAATGTCTTTGTAATATTGTGTTCTATTATAAAATTCACAGAAATACCTTAGCTTTAATAATAATGATAGACTTCTTTAATATAAAACTAATATGCATTAAAGTTTTTTCCCCTTCAAACTTTTCTTTTTTTCTTTTTAAGATTTTTATTTATTTATTTATTAGAGATAGAGAGAGCGAGGGAGCGAGCTCAGGCAGACAGAGTGGCAGGCAGAGGCAGAGAGAGAAGCAGGCCCCCTGCCAAGCAAGGAGCCCGATGTGGGACTCGATCCCAGGACGCTGGGATCATGACCTGAGCCGAAGGCAGCCGCTTAACCAACTGAGCCACCCAGGCATCCCTCCCCTTCAAACTTTTCAATGACTTTGATAAACGTCCATCTCAAATCACTTTTAACTTGGGTGGGAAGGCAGGGCTGGGTGTGACCCAGTTTGGAAATTCAGCAATTCAGTGTGAAAAGTGCTATCAAAGAGAACATCCAAGGTGCTATGAGAGAACACAGGAAGGGATGCAAAGTCTGACACTGGACTGGAATGGGGTTAGGAGATCCCTCCAACAGTAGCTAAGACTCGAAAGGAAACAGAAATTAGCCAGACGAGGGGAAATAATGTTCCAAGCAGAGGAAACAGCATATCCAAAGGCCCAAGGGCAAGAAGGAGCACTGCTTGAGGAACTAAAAGTCCTTCAGGATGCCTGGCAGATGGTATATAAGGTGCTAGGGCAGTCAAGTGGCTGAGACACTGGAAAGTAAGTGACAGCCAGATCACAGCCGGTTTTGTAAGGAGTTGCGGAGTATTTGTTTGAAAAGCAGTGAAGTGCATTTAGAGGTTTCAAGCAAAACAGTGCAGGACCAGATGTATGTTTTAGATGCGTCATTATGTAATATGGACAATACTTAGAAAGAAGGCAAGACTGAAGAGAAGAAGTCTGATTAATATGTGATTATTGCAGGAATTAGGGTAGGATCCTTTATTAAACTCATGGAGTAGGGATGAAAGATAAATATTTAAAAATATCCAGCTAATAGAATAAAAGCATTTGTTCAATAATTAGGTGTGGGCAGGTAAGAATGATCCTTGAGAGGAGTCACAGATTTTAGATTCGGCATTTTACTGGATGGATGATAGTGACATTGGTTCCAAGAGGCAACAAAAAAAGATGATCAACTTTCAAAGAGTGGTGATTAAGAAAATGATTTTAGCTATGAACACACTGACTCTGAGGCACCTCTAAGGCATTCAAAAGGAGAGGTATGAATAGAAGTGAATATGTGAGTCTGGAACTCAGGTGAGATCTGGGAGGAAGATAACAGATTTGGAAGTCATCATATTAATATTTAATATTTAAGTCACAAGAGTGAAAAAACTCTTAAAATCAAAATTAAGGGAGAAGGGGCCTAAAATGGAGAATAAGAACTTGTGGACAGAAGCTATTAGGAAAAACATAGAAAGAGGATATTTCAAGGAGGAAGGAGTAGAAAGCAATATCCAAAGTTATAGGAATTAAGGAAATACTAAAACTTACTTATTGAATTATCAGTACAGGAATGAATGATATTAGTGAGAGTAGTTTCAACTGGGTGGGCAACATGAGTTAGAGTGGGAAAAGTGGAGATAGCCAATTTATTTTTTCAAGAGGTCTCGCTGGGAAGATGAGGAGACAAGCAGTGGAAGGTAGAAAGGGGTAATGGGTGGAAGGTAGACATTTTTTTCATTAGATGGGAAATAAAGGGAAGCTTATCTAAAGGGAGATAGCCTAAAGTGAGGTCTCTGAGGAGACATGAGGTAGGATATACTCCCGAAAGAGGAAAGGAAGAAGGAATGAATGGAAGTGCACATTAACTGAAGGAGTTTCAAATGTGATGATCTCTAACTTCTCTGTGAAGGCTTTAGCATGATCACTTGTTGCCAAACAAAGATGGAAGAATGGAGCTGAGGCTTTGACGCAGGTGTAGAGGTCTGAAACAGCTGCTGAGGAGAGGAGGAGAATGGTAAACAGGGAAATGCCAGACGTGACCCAGCAGTGAGGAACTAACTTGCACTGGTTATCTGATTTTCTCAGCAGCCTGTGTGTAGACCTGAGAGAAGGGGATAGCTGGATGGATTCACAGTTGGGATGTTGCTAGGTGTAACAAAAACAAAAGAACAAGAAAATTTAGTATCCCAGCAAATATGCAGAAAATTGACAGACTAGTAAGCTTAAGCTAGATACTGAAGGATATGGAAACAGGAGGTATTGACTAATATGAAGCCACAGAATCGAAGATCTTAATAAGAAACAGCGAGAACTCAGAGAATAGGTTTCAAGGGTCAGTGGGACGTATGCTGATGAGTGATCAAAGTTAAAGGAGTTACTGTATCATGGCTTCAGTCTTTCCTGTGAATTAAATGATGAAGTCAATTGTTGAAAGTAAAGCAGGGTATGGTGAAATCTGAGAATTAAAGAGGTTTTTAAGCAGTTGAAGAAAATGGCAAAGTGCAGACTATAAATGAAGAAAGAGTCCTGGGCAGCATGGTGAGCTCCGTTGATTTTAGAAACCATTGACTTATAGTGAATGATACCAATCTACTAATTCTAGGATAACTTAATAAAGATAGTTATATCTTTGGGCACAGATTTTCTTCTGGAAATTTTATTTTTTCAGAAAGTTTCAGAAAAAAAACCTTTCCTTTTACAATTGTGAAACAATAAATCTTCAGTGATTTGACTCTATAACAAGCATTGGCAATATATGAATATATTTAACTAGTTCATTATTATTTCTCTAGATAAATTTATTATAGGATTAGCACAGGAAACCTTTTATCTATAAACCAGTGAAACAATAAGCACATATAATCCTGAGGAAAAAAAAAAACAGAGGGCAACAGCTCAAACTTACGGAAAAAGGGCATCAAGAACCCTCTGGCCAGTCAACAAGGGATGATTAGCTGGCAGCTTCTCAGTGACTGGCCGAACTTGACGTACAGGCCATACTTGTACCATGCTAAACTTTTCCTTTATGCCTTCAAATTCAAGCTCCAAGACAACATCCTATAAAAATATGGCAGGATGTTAAGTACAGTCAAATCTATGAACATTCCTTCCTCTAAAATCAAAGTAATCCCAGATTCCTCTTGGGGGTGGAGAGGTAGTATGTGGAAGTAGAGAAGAAGATTTGTACTTCTTAATGCTCATCTTTATACACAGAGTTCTCACTTTTTTAACCAGGTGCACTTATTACTGTTTCAAGAATTAAAAAATAGGGGAGTTTTGAGAAAGAGGTATTTCAAGTAACGGAGGAATAGTTAAATAAATTATATGGATATGCACAGGGACAAGTCTTAAAAGATACAGATGACACTCCTGGGACTGGGGGAGAAATAAAAACTTTCAGAATTTACTTTGTATGCTTTGTGTGCTTACTTTATTACTAGGTTCTTATACTGATTTAATTAAAAATGCTTACCTATTAAGAACCCTAACATATTTAATAAAGTTAAATATTAAATATTTACAAAAGCAAAAAGATGAGTAATACTCTAACATTTATGAACACTGGGATGGTTTCAACTATTCAAAAACAATCCCAACATCCACAGACTTATAGAAATCAGTAATATTGTTGATACGTGAATTTGAATTACCTACCTCAGAGTGTTTCGTCCGTGTAGGAGTATGAGTCTCAAAGCTAGTGAGTCAGCTTGGCTGATGGCCCAGAATCCCAATCATTACTTAATTCTTTTGTTCTCAATATTTTGTAGAGAACAGACTTATTCTTGTGGAATGATTAGAAAAATATTCTTTTATCACATTTTGTTGGGAACAGATTATTTGTTACAATGGTCTTCTCAATAAAGTTATCTTCATACCCACAAAAACTATTATTTGTCTACGGTATTTGATATGATATGACTATCAATAACATTCAAGGACTAAGTTTTAAATAGCTCATCCAGAGTCAGAATTCATATAATCTGTAATACAGTTCACTATATAAATATAGACTGACAGTTAAAAGCAAAGTAAGTCTATTCTATCCCTAAAGCATCAGGCTTTAAGTAATGTAGCATAAGTTAATTAGGTAAGAAAGTGTTACACTACATATTGCTTTCCCTTAAAAAAATACTCAGTATGTTCTGCTTTTTGTCTTCCCAAGCCCGTTTAAAAATAAAATCATAAAAAAATCTTTAAAAATTATAGGAATTATTTACAGGGAACAACAGGTATTGGCAAGGATGTGGAGAGAGGGGAGCCCTCTTGCACTGTTGGTGGGAATGCAAATTTATGGTGCAGCTATGCTGGAAAACAGTATGGAGTTTCCTCAAAAAGTTAAAAATAGAACTACCCTACAACTCAGCAATTTCACTATAGGTAATTACCCAGAAGATACAGAAATATGATTCAAAGGGATACATGTACCCCAATGTTTATGGCAGCATTATCAACAATAGTCAAACTATGAAAAGAGCCCAAATATCCATCCACTGATGAATGGATATATATTCATATATATATATATATGGAGGGATATTACTCAGCCACAGAAAAAGAATGAAATCTTGCCATCTGCAACAATGTGGATGGACCTAGAGAGTATTATGCTAAAAGTGAAATAAGTCAGTCAAAGACAAACAGCATAAGATTTCACCTGTATGTGGAATTTAAGAAAAACAGATGAACACGGGGGCTTGGGGGAGAAGAGAGGCAACCACAAAACAGACTTATAACTGTAGAGAACAACCTGAGAGTTACTGGGGGGAGGTGGGTGGGGGATGGGCTAAATGGATGATGGGTATTAAAGGGGCGCCTGGGTGGCTCAGTCCTTAAGGGTCTGCCTTTGGCTCAGGTCATGATCCCAGGACGCTGGGACTGAGCCCCACATCGGACTTCCTGCTCGGTAGGAAGCCTGCTTCTTCCTCTCTCACTCCCCCTGTTTGTGTTCCCTCTTTTGCTGTCTCTCTTTCTCTGTCAAATAAATAAATAAAATCTTTAAAAAAAAAAAAAAAGAGGCCACTTGTGATGAGCACTGGATGTTATATGTAACTGATGAAACACTAAATTCTACACCTGCAACTAATATTACATTGTATGTTAACTAACAGGAATTTGAATAAAAACCTGAAAAAAATGAGTAAGTGAATCTAACATATAACATGATGACTGTAGTTCACAGCATTGTATTATATACTTGAAAGCTGCTAACAAAGTAGATCTTAAATGTTCTCACCACACCCACACCCACACATTAAGCACCTGAAGTGCTCTGATGGAATAACTAACCCTATTGTGGTGATCATTTTGCAATGATAAGGGCACCAAATCATCACGGTAAAAAAAAAAAATTTATGGGAGCTATTTCAAACCTACACATTAAGTATCAATTCTATGACTATTTAGGATACTGAAATGGGACAGTTATCAGGTAGAGCCACACTATGAGATAAAGTCTACATAATACTTACTGAGGTATCGTAATTTCCAGGTGGAGCAATGTAAGTTACAGTTCCTCTGTTTCGTGGGGGTAACATGATTTTGTGTTTGATGAGTGAGTTCTCATTGACAATGCCATAAATATCTCCACCAGTGATGTGACTACCAACCTAGAGAGCAAGTGCATTTGCTGTTTAATGTTCAAATAAACATCAAGCTATTTAATGTTTAAATAAATGCCAAGTAGATTCATTCTTGTTGCCATTATTTAAATCATCTGCCTCACTTATCAATAAAACACATTAGTTCTATAATTCTTCTAGTAGATTTAAAGAAAGATTTAAACTACGCTTCTGTGGTCTATTTTTATTTGATAAAGTACAAAATAGTTCACTAAACATCTATTTCACATTCTTTCACCAACTTTAGAAATCTTGGTTATAAAGACATACCCGTAGGTTTTTGCAAGGTGTAAATTCCCATTTGACATCTCTGCTGAGAGCAGACACATTTACTCCTCTGGGAATGTAGATACTTTGAGTCTGACTGCTGATATCTGACAAAGGTCTCTGAATACCATCAAAAATAGCTCCCATGATGCCAGGCCCAAGCTCTACTGAGAGGGGTTTACCAGTGCGGAGTACAGGATCTCCAACAGATACACCAGCTAGAAACAGTAGTTGAGGAAAACTCACTATGAAAGTTTAGAAACACTGTAAGAAGGAAATACCACAGTTAGAAAAGGAGATGATACTTAAGAAGCTAAAACAGAAATTCTCAAACTTTCTTAGTTTGCAACATCCTCAGTGTTTCAGTAACTTTTTCACAGTGGTCTATGACAAAAGATATGTCTAATAATTCCATTTATTAAATAGTTCTATCCAACCAACTTAACAAATATGTACGTCCTAACAACTGTCACTTTAAGAGAAACATATATAGAGATTAAAAGAAAAAAATAGTATTTTAATTTCATTTTTAAATAACATCAGTTCTTCAAATTACTGTAAAATTTTCAAACATCAGAATCAGACAAACACCTGTTCTACATTCATTTTTGTAGGATACCTATTTTTCAGCTTAACAATCACCAAACACTCAGCTTTGCAAAGATATGACATCATTGACAAGAATATAGTATAGCTGAATAATGAAAGTGTCTATTAACTGAAGCTACTGGTTCACATGATGTCTGACAGTATGTCTAATATTCTGATGTTAACCTCAAAAATTTTAAATATCCTGACAGGTCACATGAGTTTGCAGCAGCTGCCCAGTGTGCCTTCTGCACAGTTTGGGAACCACAGAGCTAAACACAGAAGCAATACACTGTTAATACATTGTTTCAACTATACTACTAATGAGTATCAGTCCCACAGAAAGGATATTAGTACCTGAGCAAAATCTTAAAATCTTAACAATTAATAAGTGATTTTGAAAAGGAAAAGAATAAAACCTGCAAATAAGCACAACCAAACCATGTTGTTCACATACTTGCTGAATGACAGGAGTAAAATCAATACAACTTTTACTGACAGCAACTCACCAAAATTTATCAAAATTTAAAACACATAAACCTTGACCCAGGGGTGCCTGGGTGGCTCAGTGGGTTAAGCCTCTGCCTTCGGCTCTGGTCATGATCTCGGGGTTCTGGGATCCAGCCCCGCACTGGGCTCTCTGCTCACCAGGCAGCCTGCCTCCACCTCCCCCCGCCCCACCTCCTGCCTCTGCCTACTTGTGATCTCTGTCAAATTAAAAAAAAAAAAAAACAAAAAACTTTACTGACAAATAAATAAAATCTTAAAAAAAGAAGGAAGCGGAGGGGGGGAAGCAGACTCCCCGGTGAGCAGAGAGCCCGATGCGGGGGCTCGATCCCAGGACCCTGAGATCATGACCTGAGCCGAAGGCAGTGGCTTAATCCACTGAGCCACCCAAAATTTCTATTATTAAAGAGATTAATAAATAATGGTATATTCATATGATGGAATTCTATGTAGCATTAAAAAAAAATAGAGGACTTTCAATGAATTGCTCTAGAAAGATCTCCAAAATGTATTTTTTTAAAAAAGATTTTATTTATTTATTTGTCAGAGAGAGAGCACGCACAAGTGGGCAGAGTGGCAGGCAGAGGTGGGGAGAGAGAAGCAGGCTCCCTGCTAAGCAGGGAGCCTGATGCAGGACTCCATCCCAGGACCCTGGGATCATGACCTGAGCTGAAGGCAGCGGCTTAATCGACTGAGCCACCCAGGTATCCCTGCAAAATGTGTTTTCATTTCCAACATGAGACTTTTCCTTTTTTTTTTCTTTTTTAAATATTTTATTTATTTATTTGAGAGACAGTGAGAGTGAGAGAGAGAGCATGAGTGGGGTGAAAGGCAGAGGGAGAAGCAGACTCCCTGCCAAGCAGGGAACCCAATGTGGGGCTCAATTCTGGAACTCTGGGATCATGACTTCAGCCAAAGGCAGAAGCTCAACCGACTGAGCTACCCAGGTGCTCCCAATATGAAACTTTTCAAACCTAGAGCAAAGTTGAAAGAATTTTACAGTGAATTCTTTTATCTACCAGTTAGATCTTACCATTAACATTTTCCTATACTTTATCACATACCTATCCATCTTCCATAACAGATGTATTTTTAAGTAAAAAAAGCAAAGTGTAGAACAGTACATATGGTATGTGGTCTTCTGGGGAAAAAAAGTCAGAAAAAATCATATTTATATTGGTTCATATATGCAATTAACAAACTAGAAGGATATACAATAAAAGGAATCAATAAAAATGGCCGCACGCGTGTTTGGAAAATTGGTCAGATATAGGATGACAATGGTGGAAAGGGCTGTCACTCATACATGTTCATTTGTTTTTAAGTCTTCAAACCACATAAAAGACTGAAAGATAAAGCTAACATTAGATTTAAAAAAAACTTTAAAAATTCTTTTAATTCATTTTAAAAATGACTTTTAATTTAGTCATGATTTCATAGCTACAAAGATTTCTAATTTTATTTAAATTTTCAGATAATTTTATTTTGATTTAGCACCCTAGCACTCACACAGCGAGAACAGTTACCTGAAAAAACATATTTTAGTATGGCAAAAAAAGTTGTATCTAGTAAAGCTTAATTAAATAGCCAAAGAACCAATGCTGCCCCTATATTTATAGCAACATTATTTACAACAGCCAAAATATGTAAGTATCCTAAGTGTCCATTGATAGACTAATGGATAAAGACAATGTGTGTTTGTGTATGTAAAGAATATTGTGGCATGTGTGTATAGAGAGAATATAGAAATGTGTATACAGAGAGAATGTATTGTGTATTGTGTTTCATATATGTATATGTATATATACATACGCACACACACATTATACTACACAATAAAATATTACTCAGCCACAAAAAAATAATGAAATCTTGGCATTCGTGACAACATGGGTAGATCTAGAAGATCCATGAAGTAAGTCAGACAGAGAAAAATAGAGAAAAACAAATATTATATCATTTCACATATGTGTGGAATCTAGAAAACAATACAAATGAAAAAACAGAAACAAAGACAGATTCATTAAATACAGAGAACAACCTAGTGGTTGCCAGAGATGAGAAGGTTGGGTGGATGGGCAAAATAGGTGAAGGATATTAAGAGGTACAAACTTCCAGTTATAAAATAAATTAGTCATGGGGATAAAAAGGTACAGCATGGGAAATACAGCCAATAATATTGTAATAACTTTGTCTGGAAACAGAGGGGAACTACACTTGTCATGGTGAGTATTTCATAAAGAATGTAACTGTCAAATCCCTATGTTATACACCTGAAACTAGTATTATATTGTATACCAACTCTACTTCAATAAAAAATTTAAATAATAGTAATAAATAAGAAGAATTAATGCTGATCTTGGAAATCAACTTAAGTAAAATATATAAATGAAGTTAAAAAAAGTGGTTCTTCTTCAAAAAGCCTAGTATGTTATCTCTTTTTCATAGAAAACTAAAAATAAATACTATTTTTAAAAGCCAAAAGTATGATTACCAAACAAGTAGTAAAGACTCCCTAGTGCTAAAGTTATAATGCAACATGTCATCCAGCATTATTTATTAGGATAAGATAAAGAGTAGTGACTTATTTATGAAATTTTCTATTTTAAACAGAAATCATGATAAGAGAATTTTAGCTATAAAAATAGATGTTGTAGGGGCGCCTGGGTGGCTCAGTGGGTTAAAGCCGCTGCCTTCGGCTCGGGTCATGATCCCAGGGTCGTGGGATCGAGCCCCGCATCGGGCTCTCCGCTCTGCGGACAGCCTGCTTTCTCCTCTGTCTCTCTCTGCCTACTTGTGATCTCTGTCTATCAAATGAATAAATAAAATCTCTAAAAAAAAAAAAAAATAGATGTTGTTATTCTGTTTATACTTTCCTCTACAGTATGTTACTCTTAAGAAAAATTGTAATTGGTTTCCCCTAAAGTTTGTGAACTACCAAAATATAAAGGGCAATGAGAGTTCAGAAGACAATACTAATTGCTTAAAATAAGATCAGTAATTCCTAGTACCTTTCCTCAAATTCCTGTATAAATCAGGTTTCTTTACAACACCAAGAGTTCATGCTTTTGATACTAGTTGTTGCTGCTTCCACCTTTGCCATAAATCCTTAAATTCTGACTTGTAGAAAGTGGAAAGAAATTGAACCAAAAAGGATACAAGTTTCTTCATACACCTGGATAGTAGCCATGTCACCCTCCAATCGGATAATCTCTCCAACCAACTCACTGTGGCCCACTCTCACCAGCTCATACATGGCCGCACCTGCCATGTCACAGGCTGTGACCACTGAAAAGAACAAATGAGTATTTGATAACTTAAGATTCTGTGAACAGTTACAGATAACCGAAATATCTGATTAATCCAGTAATACACCTCTCTCACATATTAAGAAAGATAAAACACCTGCTATGAAACATACATACAGTTTCACAAAAATATGCATTTTTAGCATATGATATACAGACACAAGTAAATAAAGAAATCTGTTAGGCTAAAGCTTATTCATTTCATTTACATAATACACATGAAAATTATTTTCAAAAAGTCTAAAGTTCTATATGGCAAACTCTTACCTTGAGACAAAATTTTGATCAACCCAAGCTGCTAAAAAACATGGAATGATGGATTTGGGAATAATAAAAAAATGTTTAAACCAAAGTTAGAACAAGAACTTTAGTTAGTAGCATGGTAGAATGCCACACAATTATCAGTTCGCTGTGTTGTCACCATTCCTTTGAGAAACAATATATAAAATACCATCTTTATTTTCATTTCTAACACTTCACATTACTCGTTCTTAAAACTCTTCCGGGACAAGGACCTCTTTGATAAACTAATGACAGCTCTACCTAGAAAAACTCACATATGCATCAAAAAATTTTTTTTCAGAGGCACCTAGTTGGCTCAGTTGGCACAGCATGCAACTCCTGATGTCAGGGTTGTGAGTTCAAGACCCACGATGGGTGTAGAGATCATCTAAGGTATAAAATCTTTAAAAAATAATAATTTTTTTCATAGATCTTTCATCCTTTCAAAGGGTGTTTATAATCAGTCATCACCAGTGGGCAAAGTCCCAATTAATAATCCCTATTTCTTATAAATACTGAACCAGAATTTCTACTTACTACTTTAGATTATGTTGTCTAGTAAGTTAAACTTACTTTTCTGGTAGGCAGGGAAAGTTGTACATTTTCAAATATGTGCAAGAATAACTGTATTTTTAGTATTTAGTCTTCTGATACAATTAATTAGAACTATGTATTAGCTAATGTTCAAGTGGAAACCATTAAAGTATTAATATTTAATTAACTTGGGTTAGAACAACAAATATTTGTTAATTTCATAAATATTTAATTCTGTACCTACTATGTAAGAATAATTAAGATGAACTGAAATGATAGAGACAACTAAAATGTTATTTTATTATTTGTTTAAGGGGGGAGGGGAGAGGAAGAGACAGAATCTTAAGCAGGCTCCACAACCAGCATGAGGCCCGACTCTATGGGCTTGATCTCACAACCCTTAGATAGTGACCTCACCCGAAATCAGAGTTCAACCCTTAACCAACTGAGCCACCCTGGTGCCCCTAAAATTTTAAATCGTATTTCATAAACCCCAAAGTATGCCATTTCTCTACCATTTTATTTAGTACTTAAGAATAATAAAGAGGTTCCAGGAGCAGTTTACTTTAAGTTTCAGAAAAATATTTTTACCTAAACTCTTTTGTTGGTGTTCTTTTTTCTCCCCCCCCCCAAGATTTTAGTATATTTGACAAAGAGAGAGAGAGAGAGAGAACACAAGCAAGGGGAGTAGGAGAGGGAGAAGCAGGCTCCCCAAAGAGCAAGGAGCCCAATGAGGGGCTCAATCTCAGGACCCTGGGATCATGACCTGATCCAAAGGCAGACACTTAACGACTGAGCCACCCAGGCACCCCCGATGGTGTTCGTTTTTGTCTTCCCTAAAAGTTCTTGAATGTTGCCTCACTTTCCCAAAGACCCTTCTGATCATCAAGGGGCAAACTGTTGGCAAGAGACTGAAGGCAGTGAAAAGTATTTTTGCCAATGAGTTCATGCTCAAACACCATGTTCTAAGCTGTAGAAGCTTCACAGGGAGAAATAAACACTGTGACTGACTGACTTCATTTGCATAAACATAAAAAAGGGTCATCACCTCTACTGTGATTAAAACAAAAAAGCCTATAGCATGAGGTTTATAAAAAGACATAAGGAGGGTGCCTGGGTGGCTCAGTGGGTTAAAGCCTCTGCCTTCAGCTCAGGTCATGATCTCAGGGTCCTGGGATCAAGCCCCACATCAGGCTCTCTGCTCCGCAGGGAGCCTGCTTCCTCCTCTCTCCTTCTGCCTGCCTCTCTGCCTACTTGTGATCTGTCTGTCAAATGAATAAATAAAATCTTTAAAAAAAAAAAAAAGACATAAGAAAAAATATATTCATGGCACTAAGAACTATAAATCAATGAGCGGTTTACCTACGGAAAACCAGTGAACCATATTTTGTAGTTGAAGCAAAATGAATATTAGAATGAGATTTATCATTTAAAATGCAGTACCCCGGGGTGCCTGGGTGGCTCAGTGGGTTACGCCTCTGCCTTCGGCTCAGGTCATGATCCCAGGGTCCTGGGACTGAGCCCCGCATCGGGCTCTCTGCTCATCAGGGAGCCTGCTTCCCTTCCTCTCTCTCTGCCTGCCTCTCTGCCTACTTGTGATCTCTCTCTGTCAAATAAATAAATAGAATATTTTAAAATGCAGTACCCGAAGTTCTGGGAGAATAAACAACGTTTTTAAACTTCTTTCTATTATTTTCACATCATAAAACTTCTTTCCCACAGATAGCTAGTTATGCGATATCTCACATAAATGTTCAGAAGGATTCATATATGCAAAGAGCCAAGGATGATATTGTTACGAAAAGCTCCAAAAAAAATTATTTAAGTTCAAACCACGTAAACATATATTTACTGAATGCCAATTATCTGCAAGATATTACATATTAAAAGCTATATAGACCACAGATTCAACAAAAAAACAGACATATCTAAAACTCTGAACTCCAATTATACATTTATATAATAGGATATTACAAATTAGTATCCAAAAATTATCACATTAAGATAACGAATGTAAGAGAAGCTCTTATGATGGAGGCATTAACTCAGTCTTATAGCAACTATGAAATCTTTTAGGGACAAACAGAACTTATATGGGTGAACAGAAACCTATATATTTTTACCTAAAATACCTTAAAAAGACATTAATTGAAGTTAGGAATCTTTACTATTGAGATTATGACATATTACTTACCAGGTCCTGAGACCCCATGCACATAACCAAATGTGCTTTCTTTATCTTCATCAAGTATTTTGGGTAGCTTGGAGAAATCCATCATGTTAATTTACCTATGGTTAAAAAACAAAACAAAACAAAACAAAATGTTATAACTACAAACCCTAAAGCAAAAGAATTGACATAATACATCATTGGTGTATTCTTGACCTATTACCACTTCTTTAGAGTAAAATATAAAATTCTAAAATAGTTAAAAGTACCTCATTCCTGAATGGTCTACAGTTATTAAAATTCAAAATTACATATTCTTATGCAATGTATTCCATAGAAAATACCAAGGAGCATAATAAACCACATGAAGTCTTTCTTATCCAGCCCTACATCCTGTCCTCCCTGCCATTACCATTCTAACCTCCTCTCCAGCTATTCTTCTCCATAATCATTCTGCATACACATACTAAACTCTTTGCCATTTCTCAAAAACACATGCATTCTGCCCCAGGATCTTTGTACTTGCCCCCATGCCTGGAGTATTCTTCTCCTAGATAGCCACTCCTATCTCTCTTTCATGTCTTTGCTAAATGTCCCCTTCTCTGAGGTGCTTCTCTGGCCATCTACATTGCAACATACCTCTCTTCTTTTCTGCTTTACTTTCACCATCTGACAAATTAAATCTTACAATGAATGTATTTTAATGTATTATCTATCTTTATAACTTTTCTGACAAATTGTATCTTACAATAAAAAATTGTTAATGTATTATCTATCTTTGATTTTTCTGAAAGCAATTTCCCTTTTCCTTCTTTTTTTTTTTTTTAAAAGCAGAACACAGAACAGTTTAAGAAATTCAGTTCAACTTCTTTACTTTATAGGTGTGCAATCTCAAAAACCCAAAGAATGAACTGTTCAAGAACAAACAGAAAATTGACTGCAGATTCCAAAGCAGAAAGTTTATTTTTGATTGCTGGTATAACTTTAATTAATTATTAGCAATTTAGTAAGGGAGATAAAATACATGTACATATAAAAAGCTCATAATGCCCCCAAACAACCATAAGGGTAAGGGTAACAGACCAATAAATATTTGAGTACCAAATATTTATCACTTATTTACTAAGAGCACAAAGATTAGAATGTTTAGGGAAGACTTCTTGAAGGTCAGATAGAATTAGCATAAACTAAGAAAAGGAGCACTGCAAAGGCATTCCAGGTGGGGGAAATAACAAGAACAAAAGAATGGAAATAAAATTTGCAGGAACAGTTAACAGACCAGTCTGACTGGAATAAAAGGTTTGTATTACAGTAGAAGTGAAAAATAAGGATGCAAAGGTAGAGAGATTAATATGTGGGTCTTGAAATGAACGCCAAGTGGACTTTAGCCTATAAACAATAGGAAACAACCAAGGGGGAACTGTTATGAGAAGGAGGATGTTTAATTCAACTAACAGATTACAGTAGGGGAGGGAATGCAGGCAAAATGAGAAGCTGAAAAGCTCTGGAAAGTTATGGCTTTAGTGTCAATGGAATTCAATTTATTAAATGTTTATTGAGCTCCTATTTGAAAAGGCACCGTGTTGAACTTAGGGAATAAGGACTATGAATAAAAGGAGCTTTCACTGGCTTTAAACAAATGTACTATAAAGCAAAATGACTTTAGTGTTCAAAATCAACACACTGGTAGTACAGTGGTGAGCACAGATGCCTTCCAAAATGACCACACACTGGAAGCAGAGAAGAAACTGATTCAGATGTGGGAAATGTACAAACCAATATGGATGAGGTAAGGGGAACAGGTAGGTGAAAAGTAAGTTTTGAGGCAAAGTTTAGCCAGATAGAAAGAATACAGAACAGAAAGAGCAAAAGCAAACCTTGAGATTGGGGATTAATTCAGGCAGGGTTGAGTAGTGTTTTTGTCTTTCTGGAGCCACTGAAGGATCACTAGGGAACCACATACTCCACGGGGCACAATTTGTAATCCATTAACCAAGATAGCCAAGAATTGGGGAGGAGAGTGTAACAATGAAGTCATTAACAGTGGAGTTCTGGCTTGATACACTCTTCAGAAGGGGAATGCTGGATAAGGCTATCAGGGAAGAACTAAGTGATTAAAGAAACAAGTATGAGTGAAAACAAAGATGAAAACACATGGAAAAACAGTAGACTTGCAAGTGAGAAGAATATGATCAAAGGGTCAAGAAAAGTATCAAGAACTTAAAGATGACACTGGTGATAAGGTAGAAACTATCAAGGCTGGTTATTTATTGATAAAGGGTAGGGTATACTTATGCCCACTGGAAACAATGGAACTGAATTATAAAGAAAAAAATAAACCAGATAAACATAGTCCAAGTGTCACAATAAGAGAGATAAAGATTTTTGTGTTCTCAATAGGAAAATTAAATTGGAAGAAGGACAGTTGAGGGAGGAAGTAAAGAAAAGAGGAATCTGGTTTACTAGGATTTTCCAGCTTCCTCAAGGTGCAGCAGAAGGGACTCTTAAGTTAGCAGCAGCTAAGGAACTGCAAAAGACTGGAATACAAAAAAGAACAAATTTTTCTAGAGACCGCTTAGATAATAAGAAAAAAAACAAAGCTTAAAGACAGACTTTCATTTGGGAAGTGGGCTAGGCAAGTCTTCGAAGAAGTAGTGAACAAATGAGGTCAAATTTTAATCTTCAGAAAAAGATTTTCAAAGTCAGAAGACAACATGATAATCACAGTCTAACTTCTTCCTCAAATATGGGTATTTCCTACATAGCATGCATGATACATGGTCACCTGCCTATCAAGTGGAAATAGGATGAAATTTTGAGTCAGCAGACTTTGGACACCCTGGTTCTACCAGTGATATGCTGCAGGAGGATCTGGACAAATCAAAATCTCTTTGTACCTTCATTTGAAAAGTAGGAATAATGCTAATACCTATGTCAAAGTTGTGGCTGAATTATAACTTTAAATGTTCCTTGTGAAATATAAAATGCTTATAAGAATTTCATCAGTAATACCACTATTTAAGCAAGGTTTCAATGTTGAAAAAGCCATTCTTTTTTTTTTTTTTTTTAAATCTCCTCTTAGTGCCTTATATCCCACATAAATCTACTTGCCCATTGCTTTTACCCTCTGGCCCT
Source organism: Taxidea taxus jeffersonii (assembly GCA_003697995.1). Classification (NCBI taxonomy): domain Eukaryota; kingdom Metazoa; phylum Chordata; class Mammalia; order Carnivora; family Mustelidae; genus Taxidea; species Taxidea taxus. The sequence continues at coordinate 8,569 of RCUC01138344.1, read as the reverse complement.
ATTTCTTCTAACTGCTAGAGCCACAAAGAGGATGTCCATCTCCCAAGGAAATTCTCGATAGTGCCTTTAACTTTCAAAAAATTTTTTCAGATCTTTCTCTCCCAAGATTACTCTTTTCTGGAAGGATTTCATAATATCAAAGTTTGCTTTATTTATTTATTTAAAAAAATTTTTTTAAGATTTTATTTATTTATTTGTTAGAGAGAGAGAGAGAGAGAGAGAGAGCAAGCACAGGCAGACAGAGAGGCAGGCAGAGGCAGAGGGAGAAGCAGGCTCCCCACCGAGCAAGGAGCCCGATGCGGGACTCGATCCCAGGACAATGGGATCACCACCCAAAGCCGAAGGCAGCCGCCCAACCAACTGAGCCACCCAGACGTCCCTGCTTTATTTATTTTTGAAGATTTTATTTATTTGAGAGAGACAGTACATGAATGTGGGGGAGGGGAGTGGTTAGTAGTAGGAGAGGGACAAGCAGACTCTGCTAGCATGGAGTCCAATCCCACCACCCAACCCGGAGAATCATGACATGAGCCAAAATCAAGAGTCAGAGGCTCAACCAACTGAGCCACCCAAGTGCCCCTCAATGTTTCTTCTAAAGGGAAACAAATAAAATAAAAAACAGTACCCTAAACTTTATACAAGTGAGAACTGACGAGTACCATTTCATTTGTCCTGTTCTTTTCATTGAAACAGAGACTAAAGCTTTTAGTCAGACAGACTGAGTAATTCTTGAATTTATAAATTATATCCTTGGGCAAATCAAATTCTTTCAAACTTTTGAACCCCCGTTTCATCTGTAAAATCTAATGGGGTTGTTGCATGGGACCTAAAAGTAAGCCTAACAGAAAAGTAATAGTGATGACTACTAACAGTATTCTGTTATTACAAGCTAATCTTGGCTAATATCTAAAAAACACCTAGTATATTTCTACCTTCCTGTTACTTGAACCCAATCTAGTCCCTTGGCTAGTTTTTTTCTTAGCTATTAAGTGTATTTTACCATAACTTTATCTGTTAAAACTAAACAGATATTAAGCATCAAGGATGTGCCAGGTGCTGTGTGTTACAGGTTGAAAATATAAAATATAAGGGAGTAGTAAGACACAATCTCTCCCCCATGGAATTCCTGGCCTGGTGGGATATAAAGGCAAATATGTAGTTAAAACAAGTGACACATGTGCTCCTTTAGGAGCTGTCCGGCTGATTTGGAAGAGCATAAAGCAAAGGCATCAAACCTGGACTTGGGCAGGACAGGAATGACTTAGAAAAGAGTAAGCAGAATCTTGAAGGATGAACAAGGAGACATTATTCTGTAGAGCTTCTTCACAGATGATTCAAATCTTCCAGGGTTCATGAAGGTATTCTGGAGAGAGTTCATGAGGCAATACAGGTATCTGTTCTGATTTTTAAAAATAAGTATTTATATACATTCCCTTTAAAACAACAGTGAGAACCTCCAAATGTATGAGCAATGATTAGTGGATATCAAAGGGCTTATTCATGATTCAGCTACCTTGTGGGTTTATCACTCAGCTGACTAATCCTAGCCACCATGGAAACTAATGATTCTATAGTTTTTAACTGTATTATTTTTAGGCATGTATCATTTATGCCAAAGACAGTAGACATTAGAAACAGTGGCATCAAACTAATAAGAGAATTGAGAGCCTAAGTAATAATTCTATAAATTTAGAGATGCTTTCACCAGATCCACAAACTTGCATTCATCTGGTTAATATTCTTATACAGCAAATCAAATGATTTTATTTTTTAAAAAGTCAATGTTAAGAGGAGAAATACATGATATTGATTATGCGTACCTTAGCTTTTTTCTACTCCACTGTGTTACATGCAGAGAAATGGTTGCAAATACATCCCCCAACCAGCTCTTAATCTATCTCTCAGGACAAAATAAGAAAATTATGAAAACATGAGTTTTTAAAATATAAAATGCAGGCATTCCCTGGACTTTTGTCCATTTCTGATGCTTTAACACAGTTAAATTTTAATCTCGGCTCCAGCAACTCAGACCTTTCCGCTTGCTGTGCCCCTGCCTGGAAAGTGTTTCCTTACTCCCATGAATAGTCTCCCTGGTCCCAGTGTCATCCTCAATGCTCTTACCCTGCTTCTCTTCATACCACTTACAACTAACTACCTGAAAGAATATAATTTTTCTTTTTAACTCACTTTTTATTACCTGGGTCACTCCCTACAATACAAGTTTCAAGAGGGCCAAGAAAACAGTGCCTGGGCAATGAAAATAAGCACTCAGTGAAGAGTTACTTAATAACTTCATACCCACTAATGCCACTGCTATTTTACAAATGGAAAACCCAAGGAATGGAGACTTAAGTAACTTTGCCCAAGATCACAAAATTGGCAAGCTTTACATGTGGGATTTGAACCTCAGCAGTCTTACTCCAATGCCCAGGCTTATTAAAGCCCTGCACTCTCTGCCTCAATTAACCAGGCTGATTTCTACCTTTTGCTTCTAAACAATCCTCTGTGGCAGGAAGGACAACAGTCTCTGCCTCCAGGCAACAGTGTTATCAAATGAGACAAGGAGATGAAGCATCCAGATTTCCCTTCAAGAAAGGACAGGGAGTGTCGCCAGCAGCTATCATCCCTTCAGGGTTGGCCTCAGATGCAGAGAGCTGCCTGGCCAACATTCACATCCTTCCCTGGCCACCTGCACTTGGTGATCTAGCAAAGAGGAGGTAATAAAAACCCAGCCCTGTCAACGGATGTGGGATACTCTCATAACTAAGACTCATTCCAGATCTCCCCACAGGGTCGGTCAGCTAAGGCTTTTCCAGGCTTGAAGGGCATTTCAACTTCTCTGCCCAATTTGGCATCTGCCCCCTTCCTTTCACATGTATTGATCCCTAATGAACATCTTGAACAACTCTTTCTTGGCATCTGATTCCAGAGAACCCCAAATGCTCAAATAATGAATAAAGTGAATAATTACTCCCTGGATAACTGAAACTGAGACTCACACTTGAACCACAATGATCTTTGGGCTGTTTTCTTAGTTATCCTGTAACTAGCTATTCTGCAAAGGAGAAAAGAAATACAAAAGCGGCTTTAGGAAGTAGGGCACTTAGGACAATACTTGGGCTAAGTCAAGCAAATGACATAGAGGTCGGGTCTCCATACAACCAAGCCTTAGTTTCTTCCAGGAACTTGCTTTTTGTCTTCAACATAAAACTCAGAACCCATCATCAGTAGTTCTAGGAACAGAGTCCCAATTAAGAGTTTATTTAACTTCTAAAGTACTTTCTCTGACAGAGTTGGAAAATATGTTTTCCAGGTTTGAAAGTTTTTGGATCTAACTTCTTAACTTCAACACTTTGAGAAACTTCCATGAACTGGTCCAAGGTAATAAGCTTTTCTGAACATTAAATTTTCAATTCCCACAGCACTACCCGTTCCCACTGTACTGCTAAAGCTTTTCCACCAAAGCACCCCAATACGAGAAAAACAAATAAACAGTGAATAAAATACTCCTCTATTTTCTCCCAATCTTCCTGACAGAGAACAGGATGTTATAGCAGTCTACTCTAAGCTGGAAAATTTCTTTTTTTTAGAAAGAGAGCGAATGCACATGCTTGAGTGAGCAGGGGGGCAGGGGAAAAGTGCAGAGAGAGGGAGAGAGAGAATCTTAAGCAGGCTCCATGTTCAGCACTGAGCCCAATGCAGAGCTCTATCTCAAGATCCTGAGATCATGACCTGAACAAAATCAAGAATGGGACCCTTAACCAACTGAGACACCCAGGCACCCCCAGGAAAATTTCTTTGTATGCTCTTGTATATTCTCTTAATCTAAGCAAGTTTTGCACTCTATTACATACAATATCTGTTTTACAAGATAAATATGAAATTGCTTCCTTCCCACAAATAAAACAAAAATTATTCATTAGATAGACTTATATTGACCTAATCACTGAATAGGGCTAAGCATTTGGCAGTTTGATATATATGGTCATAAAACATAATATTTTGTATCCATTAATCACCTCTTTATTGTTATCTATGAAAATAATGAAAATAAAAATACTCCAAACTAAAACCTTCTGTTTCATTACTTAATGTTTATGCCTCTATGTGAAAAAACATAGGCTTTTAAAGATGTATGAGACAACATCCCACAACCTCTTAACTTGAAATAAGCAAATTATATTGCAAGTTATAGTACACTGAAAATTAATCTTACCCCAAATTTCCATAATACCCCAAATAACATGATTTCATGCTACATTAGGTTTTATATGCTATTTAATAACTCCTTCCTATTACAACATACACCTATTCTTGTTGCTTCCCATCATTTAAAAAAAAAAGCACGATACCTACTTTAAAAACAATTGTTTGCTTCAAAATAACGTGGCATACATAGTTGCACTCATAGAGAAATCAACTTAATGATTACATAAAAACTTTGCCTTTATGTGCTTGATTCCTACTTCAAGGATAAAAATTAAATGCAACTTATAACCAAGATTCCTATAGTCATAGACTATAGGGTTTTCCACCATCTTTATAAAAAATTAAAAACAAAACAAAACCCAGCTGTAGAAGGGTAAAAACTCCAGAAAGCAACCATCTGATCTAATGAGTCATCAGTCTCTCCACCTTGCAGAACACTGCAGTGCCAAATCACGACATCAGAGGCCCAGTTCTGTTTCTTCCATTTCACAAGGTCTTCTCTAAATTGCTACTGGCTGATACACTGTATGGTAATTTCATCATTCCAGAAATAAGAGGGTCTCTTGGGGGGGCAAGTATGAGGTGCTATGTAAGAGCTACATACCAAGGTTCCAGGACATTATTATTTACATATAAAATCCTGGGGCACTTCATACTTCATCTCATATACAGTTTACCTTCTTAGAAAAAGGCATCATAAATCTGTTTGACATTCTTATAGTTAGTCAAGAAGTTATAAAATAAGTAGAATTCCAGCTAATAACAGTACCTTGTATTCTAGTACAGTACTACATCATTTTGTGAAACACATTCCTATTCATTTTATTTAATCTGCCCACCCAGTAACTCCATTAGAAAAGTTTATGCAGCAGATGACTATGCTTAGATAGTTTCTATTTTTATCTTGCCAACAAAACCCTAGGTTGGCTCCAATTTTGGTAAGCCCATCAAGGTAATTCTAGTTTCTTTGAGAATAACTGGTTTGGAAATGAGCACAGAACAATGTTCTGACCAATAACAGGAAAGGCAAAGTCTGTTGGAAAACTTGTGGAAATAATCTCCTTGCTTTTTAAAAAGATACAAGCCATAAGAAACACTTTTTTTCCCCTTGGGATGTGTTCATCTGCATGGGATGTGCAGCCAGCTTGGGTCCTTATGGGGAGCTAATCTAAGCAGACAGGCCACTTCACATCTGGGTCCTTGTTGCTTTTACTGGTCTATTAAATTAACCAATCTAAGAAGAAAGGAAAGAGTTTCAAGAATAAACATTAAAAAAAAAAAAAGAATAAACATTTTTAGGGCACCTGGGTGGCTCAGCCGTTAAATGGCTGCCTTCCGCTCAGGTCACGATCCCAGAGTCCTGGGATAGAGGCCCACATCGGGCTCCCTGCTCGGCAGGAAGCCTGCTTCTTCCTCTCCCATTCCCTCTGCTTGTATTCGTGTCTCTCTGTCAAATAAATAAATAAAATCTTAAAAAAAAAAAGAATAAACATTTTTATGTTATATAGATTTCATATTGCTATTTAAAAAAAGAAGAATGGGGGTACATGGGTGGCTTAATCAGTTAAGTGTTCTACTCTTGATTTCATCTCAGGTCTTGATTTCAGGGTCCTGAGTTCAAGCTCTGCATTGAGCTCCATGCCTGGTGTGGAGCCTACTTAAAAAAAAAAAAAAAAAAAAGTCAGGGGTGCCTGGGTGACTCATGGTTCAGGTCATGATCCCAAGGTCCTGGGATTGAGCCCTGCATTGGGCTCTCTGCTTGGCTGGAAGCCCGCTTCTCCCTCTCCCACTCCCACCGCTTGGGTTCCCTCTCTTGCTGTCTCTCTCTGTCAAATAAATAAATAAATAAAATCTTTTTTAAAAAAGTTAAATAAATAAGAATGGATAGATCAAAAAGTTAAGAACAAAGGCAAACATAAGGTCATTAAATAGTTTACAAAAATTACTGAGATGGACAATAAGGAAATGTGCAGACAATATGAGAACCAAAGAGTAGAGAAGTATAGAAAAATCACAGATGGCAAACTGGACTAACAGAATCAGGAAAAATTTATTCCTGTTGGAATAAAACTTTTTGAGGACATGTACACATACACCCCTCCATTTATCAAAAAAAAAAAAAAAGGCATTGTTGTAAAAGAAACAGTAACTATAAAAGCTAGGTGAACACTTAAGTGGGGAACAGAATTCAAACTATCAGCTACATATGCTTTAGGTTTATTGACAGGCTTGCCCACAATTTTTACAGTATTTCTAAAATAAGCAATTAGATTCCTTTTACTTCAAATTTTTATAAATAAAATGGTACTAATAAGTATGGAATAACCCAAAGTTTTAGCTAAGAACCCTGAATACTTTATTTACTGTGTAAGTTCTATGGTATATGAATTTATAGGCTAGAAGTCTATGATCAATGATAAGCCATTAAATGAATATACTTGAGTATCCCTGCTTTCAAGGAGCATGTTTATTATTTTCTGGCTCCTCCTCTGACACAGCAAAATGCCTTGCACAGCAGTAACTTGATAAAAATGTCTGAAAATGAAAATAGATAATATCAACTACTATTCATTATGTACATATTACACTCTAGGCATTATGTTAAAAAATGGGAACATATCATTTAACACTTAACAGTCTTATGACATTGGTGGTGTTTAATTAGGTGATAGGTTTTGAGACTTAAGCCACCTACTTGAGACGACAGAGCTATACAGTGGTGCAGCCCAGGTTTAATCTCCTTTTAACGCGTAGGCATTTTACAATAAATAATTCAAAACATCTTATTTCAGCCAACAGCTGTATTACTTTTTTCTTTTTTAAGTGAAAAAGAGTGTGAAAAAGTTCTAGTGAAGCTAATATTACTATTCTATTTGACTTTTTGTGAATTTTGGAACGTTTTCTCGATTTCAGGTTGAAAAAAAAGAGTCCCTGAAGAAAATCCCTTGATTAATTTCCTAACTTACCTACGATGTAAAAGCCAAGACAGCCAAATGATATAAATAATAAAGAAAATAAGCACATATTACATAATTTTAAAATTTACTTTCAAAAGCAATATGCTTACAATCTTTAAAATACTCAAAAGTCTCATCACTTAAATGTTGACTTATTTCCTCACAATTTTTGACATTCTTATAATCAATACTGTAATATATTCTCACAGATTGTGAGAATTCTCACGAGTATTATCTTAAACTGCGTAATATTTCATTAAAGGAATGCCATACCTTACCTAATAATTCTCCTTACTGGGTAACGAGGCAGCTTCCTACTTTTTGCTATTTTTATCTTTTATACTTTGTTAGTATACTTTTATTTATTTTAACTTACTAACTAGGGGAAGCCAAGGTAAGGCAACAAACTAAGGATCCATAAGGATACTCTTTATGCAGATGTCTCATAAGAGCAGTTTCTACACACACATACACACACACACACCCCTATCTAGACGTAATACCATATTTCATCTAATCTAAGATACCATCAACTGTAACATACTCTTCAATTATACTCGAAATTTTAGGACATTAATTTCACAGTTGTTAAAAATGTGTTTGTGGGGGGGGAGGAATGTATTTCCTAGAAATAATAATATACAGTATTAGAAGTGAATACAATATAGTAATATTCATACAGAAGGTCAGACTTGTCCACTGTCATTAGAATCAAGACTAAGAAATAGAAAAACAGATTTCTAAACTGCTAAGATGACTATCTTTATGTTTCTACAGTTTCAAGAGACCGACGTATTGTCTTGACTCAATTTATGCACAATTAAAAAATATTACCTAATATTTTAGATCGCTGCAGATTTAAAGTAACAAAATACCAAATTATTAGAGGGCTACACTCCAAGAATAAATAAAGTAAATAATGAAAGAGACTGTGAATTAAGGGTCATAAGAATTACCTATAACCATCAAGGAAAGGTCAATTTGGGTTTATTAGTTTCTAAGAAATATAGGAAGCAATTTGGCAACATGGATCAAGGGCCTTAAATGTTCAACCCCCCACTTTTTAAAAAGATTTTATTTATTTATTTGACAGACAGAGATCACAAGCAGGCAGAGAGGCAGGCGGGGTGGGGGGAAGCAGGCTCCCTGGGATCATGACCTGTGCTGAAGGCAGAGGCTTAAACCACTGAGCCACTCAGGTGCCCCCCTCAAACCCTTTGATTATAAATTGTACCTCTGGGAATGTATTTGACATGCAGATAAGGATTTATTTACCTATGTGTTTAACACTGCAAAAATTAAAAACTTGAAATATCTTTAAGATCTAATAACAAAATGAATTATTAATTTATTTGAAATCCTACAGTCTTCCCCCAACCCCCAGGGTATTTAATAATAATAAC
>RCUC01138343.1:0-13906 GCA_003697995.1 Taxidea taxus jeffersonii | reverse complement strand
CAGAGACTGCAGGTGGAAATGAAGGTGAAGGTACTCTGAAAACTGGGTGACAGGTGTGCTCCTGCTCAGCACATCACTTTAGAGTCCTTAAAAAGCAGTTAGGTGAGGTAATGGAGGTCTTAACTAACCTCCCCGTGATTCCACCATATATCCACAGGCCAAATCATCATGTTGAACACCTTAAGGTCACCCAATGCATGCGTCAATTACATTTTACATCAGTAAAGCTGGGTGGGGGGAGATTCCTTTCATTTTATGCTGTCAAGCCCAGGTACGCTTGAAGGGGGGGGGGTGGTGGTCTGGGTCTCCCAGGACCCCCCCCCCCCCTTTTTTTTTTTTAAGAAAGACCTAAATGTTAGGCTTAGGGGCATTCCCACCCTCCTTGCTCTGGGGTTCTATCACAAACAGCACCATGTCCTTTCTCGTCTGTCAGGGGTGCTTGGAAAACCTTTTTTGCAGAACTGCTCACAGTCTTTTCCAGTGTGGTTGCTTTGGGGGTTTTGGAAATGTTAAAGTAACATAGGCCAGTGTGGATCTCAGGAGAATGCGGAGCTGTTCTCAGGAAAACTTCACAAACCTGATTTGGTGTTGCATTTTTAAAATTTTATTCATTTATTTATTTATTTATTTATTTATTTTAGTGATGCATTTTTTTTAATTGAAAAGATTATGACAATTCTCTACTAAGTACACACATTAAGGCTGTTAAAACTGAAAAAAAAAAAATTCTACTTGAGAGTGGGATTTGGGGAAATGAGAATATTCACCATCACAACAGTGTATAATAGTGCCAGGCTTGTGTAGAGCAGGTCTAACCCACAGCAGGACCTGAACTGGGCTGGGGCATGGGGCACATGGCCTGCCCACAAAGGAAACAATCGTCTTTCCCCCTTTTCCTAGGGTGGTGATGGGTAAAACCACCTTCCACCTTCTCCTATCTCCTGGAATCTCCCTCCCAAGTCCCAGAGTCCTGTGTTTCTTCCCAGAGCTCAGTAAGGCCTCCACACAAAGGCAAGCCTCCAAATTACCCCCTGGCCTCCCGGCCTTAATGTGTGTCCCCTGAGAGCAGCCAATCTCCCTAAATGATCCTGCTGGTCTGAGCCACACTAAGGTGGGCAGGACTGACAAGCCCATGAAAAAACGTGCCTTATTAATCCAGGGACTCTCTACCTGCCTTCATCTCAGACTATGGGTACAGCATTAATGGAAACATGCAGGAAATTGAGAGAGGATCAGGGCCAGGACGAAGACAAGAGAACACAGACAAACCTTATCCAGACTAATTCCAAGGCAGCCTTCCCAAGCTATTTCTATTTCAAGGTTCTCAAGGGATCCAAGTGACTTTGTTTGGTTTTCCTTTATGTGACAACAGGCCCTGTGGCAATGGTGGTAGGGGGCTCAGGATGAGAGGAGGAGAGGCACCGCTGGGCCTGAGATGCTGGGAGAGTGAGAGCCATTTGCCTACAGGCCTACTCAGTTAGATTTCATGGGTTTGCCACCCTACTTAACTGCATGTGATCTCTCTGGGCTGTACATATAAGAGAGAGGCAGATGGAAGATCAGAGAGGTAGAACAAGGCAGACATACAGCAAGTCGTAATTCTGATGACTATCTGAACTATGGAAATCCTTTTTGAACTCTGTGATGAAACTTGGTCATGCTCAAGCTCATCTTGCTGCCTGAGTCCTACTACGAGCCTGAATTCCACAATCCGCAGGTTCCACACAGTCCTGAGGGGGGTAAGCCAACTGCTGGTGGGGCTGCCATACAAACTTAGGGCACGGATAGGGCCTCTACATCAATTTTCTAAAAAGTGAACTAATTCCCACAGGATGACATCTCACAAGCAAAAAGAAGAACACCAGTACCCAGAATCTCACCTTTTTACCTGATGCCTGGAAAATCTTAATTAAGGTACCCGATCTTCGATCAGCTCTAAAAATATAAACCTATGGAATTTAAAAAAAAATCTAGTTAAGATAGAAGCCATGACCAAAGATATTGACCAGCATCCTCCTGAGATTCCTACTTAAATTAAGGCCAACCAGGCATACGACAGGTGCATGTGAGCTGGCTGATGAAGTTCCCCGCACTTTACCAACTCTGCAAAAAAAGAGTATCCTTCCATCCCAAGGCACCATGCCTCTCTACCCCAGAGAGGGCTGCCTTGATGTGGAACCTCCCAAATGACGGGACTACGGAAGTTCTTTTCCAAGCCGCATCTTACAGGAACAGCATCCCATGAGAACCAGGGTAGGGGACAATCCTGTGGGGTAAGAAGCCACCACCCTAGCGAGAACGTGTTTGTGCCCTGACGCTAGAAATGAACAATCCCGCAGGCCAGAGGTCTAGTCTAGGGTCCCCGGGAATTGGACAGTCACCAACTCCATCAGCTACGACCAGTCTTCCCAGCACCTCTCCCATGATCCAACTGAAAGAAGTGTTTTCAGGTTCTTCGTTGTTAGCTGAATCCAGGATTCTGTCTGGTTTTGCCAGTTATAAATACCGTTTTCATCCTAAGACCTGACTATCTTTAGACAATCACAAGCATCTGCAGGGAACATGATGCAGTCAGACCCAGTCTGTGTAGCTGGGAGAGAAGGAAACACGGAGACCCCTGCATGGCCGTGAGCCAGGAGGCATGCTCTGTTGTCAACGCTGCAGAGAAGCCAGGTCACACACAGGCAGCATCTTTCCCGGATCACGTTATCAGCGTGGGGACGGCTCTCAGTGCTTCTTCCCTCCACCATGTAGAGGAATTCATGTGACCCTGCAGGACCCACCTCTTTCCTGACTTTATCAGAGTTCATCGGCTGGCCTCCCCCGGCTCAGTGGCCTGTGTTTTTAACTGGTTTCATTCCCTGAGATCCTTTTTCACTAGCAACTGTGTTAGCAGGGAGGGAGGCACAAGTTCCAGAAACGAGAGCTGAGGCTCCTAACTCCTGCCTGGGAGGATTCAGGGCAACAACCCTCAGGATGTACCAGTCAGCTGACCAGGCAGACATGTTGGCTCAAGGCTCCAGTGAACAGTGGTCTTGTCCCATCTGGGCCTCTCTAAAATCCAGACCCTACTCTCTGAGCCCCTGGAGATATGGCCATACTCTATCCTAAGTCCACTCCCTGGGCTCGGATCCAAACATCATTCCCTAGTTCAGATTTGTCTATTAGAGACCATATGGAGTTAAAAATGCAGGTTCCTGACTCACGCAGACCTACCCAATCTAGATTTCCCATGCCCTGCAGCTAAAGAATCAGAAAACATAGTTCTTCATACTCTCGGCCCCATAGAGGCCACGATTCCTAAGAAGACCAGACAGACAGCCCTAGATCCCTGGGGTATTTCCTACAGTCTGGGCAGATCCTTTAGGAAAACTGACCTACATATCCCCTATTCAGCCTTTGGACTGAACCAGTCTTGGCTCTAAAACACTGGGGAAATAAATATGACACTCTAGGTCCCAAGATAGATAAATAAAGTCCCAAAAATACCTGGGACTAGACTTGGCTCTATTAAGTCAAAGTCAAAATTGGGAAGGGCTTGGCAGAGTGGAGAACTTAAAGCTGGATAGTGCTGGACACCATTTCTTTACAGGTTGCCATGATGCCAAGGGTCAGTCTTAATGCTCATACACAGAGTCTGCTGTTGAACACAGCTGAGATGAAAATGTGCAGAGAATGGAGAGGTCTGGGAGTAGCATTCACTCTCTGATTAAGTATTCAAGGTACTCTCTCAAAAGCTGTTGGAAGGAGGTTGACAGGAGACTCCTCATTACTTCGTCATTTACCTGCCAGCCACCCAGGAGAATGCTCAGATCAGTGGCAAGCCTCTACACCAGGGGCAGCACACTCACCCCGTATCTGACCCTGTGCTTTCCACAGACTTCACTCCTCACCTTCCCGATGCCTTCGTCCTGGGGGGCACCTCCTACGACATCAGTGGTAGACGGGCGAGAGAAGGAGCCAGCCGTCACTGCATAGCCTGTGAGGGATGGGCATTAACGGAGGAGAGGATGAGCCAGGGCAAGGAAGAAAAATATCGATCTGAGGAAAAGGTTTCTCAAGCATCCCTTGCCTGGACAATTACAACCTGGCTATTCTTGGAACACAGCCTCCAAGGGAACAAATGGCATCTGTCAGTCTTCTCCTGCTGAAATGGCTCATCTCACAAAAAGTCAGGGTCACAAAAACACCAGGGCAGGAAAGAGTGCTTTCTGAGGGTAGTTTAAAACAGGCACAGTGCTAAATACTTCACATGTTTTTTTTCTTTTTGAGATATAATTTTCATATGGTCGTGTGCATCTATCTGAAGGGTAGAACCCGTGGGAGTGTCCACAGGCACACAGCCACACCATCACCGCCCAGAGTGAATATAAGTACAGAACCCAAATGAGAAGGCTCCATCCTACCCATTCAAGTCAATGCTATCCTACAGGCAGCCACTATTCTGTTTCTATCACTTTATATTTGGTTGACCTATTCTAGAACTTCACTCAACATAACACCTGCGACATTCATCCATACGGAGTATAAGAGCGTCCATTTCCTTTTATTGTGGAGCAACGGTCTGCTGTATGAAGAGATCAGAACATCTTTATTCTACAGCTAGGCATCTGGGTTGTCCCAGATGTTCCTGCTTTACTATGAATAAAGCTGTTGGGAACATTCCTGTGCATGTCTTTGGACGCCAGCAAATTTCAAGCGCACAATTCTATGAGGAAGGTATGATCATTTCTTCCATTTCACAGATGTAGGAACTGAGACTAAGGATGGTTAAGTAACATCCCCCAGATAACCCAGCACGGTTCAGATCCAATTTGTGCATCTCCACAGCCTCTGCTGTTAACCACTGTGCCATCCTCCCTCCTAAGTGAAGGCAGAACGAAGCTGACAGTAGGGGGGTAGGTATGGATGAGAAAAGAATCTGGATGTAAAAGGAATCTAGAAACAAAGGTAAAAGTTGTCTGAGCTTAGTCTAAATGTCTCCTGCTTCTTGAGAGCCTCATGGGAGGGCTGAAAGTTCTTCCTTAGCTAGCAGAGACCTTATGGATGGCCATATATTCCCCCAAACCTTGTCTTCACCTTCAAACCCTAGTGCTGTGCTCACAAGCTGTTTGGATTTGGTGATGAGACCATATTGTGATCAATTCTTATTGACCCTGTGGCCTGACCCATTACCAAAGCACTTTATGAGTGATATCAAAGCCTTAGGTGACCTTGAAAGCCCTGTAGCAATAAGGGTCTCTTGTATGCACAAGGAGAAGCCACCGGCCCCTCAAGTTCAAACCATCTATCCTGGACCCCAAAGCCACACCCAGCAACACTCTGCTTTGAGACTCTGGGCTCAGAAACCACAAGTTTAAGCCCCCACTTTGCTATTTATGAGCCACATAACCTTGGCAAGTTATGTACTTCTTTGTGGGTAATGATAGTTGCCTCATAAGGTTGTTTCAGGAACAAAAAGTAGCAACATCCAGAATGATAGCACTTAGGATGTGAACTAAGGAAGAGAGCCACACAGACTCTTCAGGTCCACAAGCCAAGACAGCCTATCTCTGTCCCTCAATAGTGCAGTGTCACGCTTGCCTGGTGGCTGTTAAGTTGTAACTATTTTCTTTCTAGAAGGCTGAAAGAGTTGAGAAAATAAGAGAAATATTTCTGAGCCTGTGACTAACCTTCAGCATTATGCTGCCATCCGTCATGTTAATTTCTTTCTTATTATTTCTTTTTTTTCTTTCAAAGATTTTGTTAATTTGACAGCAAGAGATAGCATAAGCTTGGGGAATGGGGGAGGGAGAAGCAGGCTCCCCACAGTTGGGGCTTGATTCTAAGACCCTGGGATCATGACCTGAGCCCAAAGCAGACACCCAACTGATTGGGCCACCCAGGCTTACCTGGTTCTTACTATTTCTATTTGCAACTGGTGTGACTAGGAGAGGCCACAGCCAAAGAAATACCATGGAAAACCAGGATTCTACCACACTCATTTTGTATCTGAACTTAAGTAATTGCCCAAGTAAGAAAAAAGTTTGCTTCCTTGGACACTCAACTGTCAGTTCTGTAATTAAATCAGTTTTAATTCAGACCCCTCCTTTGATCTCTACCCGGGTGTGAGGCTCGATGTAAGGTGCCCCAGCTAAGAGTGTACCTAATTAGAACAATGGATGTGAAAGCCAACAACTCTTCTTTCCACCAGTAACGGATCAGTGTGGGGAGCCAGGTGAGAATCGCTCCCGTGTCCCCTTCTTACCTGTCCCATCCCTGAGCTACTCACCCAGGTAAGTGTACCTCCTGTTCATGATGGCTTCATCATTCAGTTTGAAATAGGTGTTGTCCGTAAGGTTCAGCACTTTGACTGTCCCGGCCCAATAAAATGACCCTGGGGCGCCCATCACCACCAGCTCCTACCAAAGAGAAACCCAAAGGTAAATAAACAGGGACGGTAGCTAAAGAGAGGAGCAGGTGGTATAATGAGAACCACAGCCACAGCCAACAACTCAAAGATGCCTCACACCAAGGACTTTCTTTAGCTGAGTAACGAAAACTCCATCACCAGATTCCCTGGTGTTATGGAATCCATCACACACACGGGGTCATCAGGAGTAAAGACAAGGATAAATGAGCAAGAATGAGGAACATACCAGGTCCCTACGCTACCCACAGATAAGCTCACACATACTTCCTCACCTCCACAACAGGATCAAATGAGGAAGTGACAAATATTGCACATTGTCCTAAATTGTAGAATTCCAGGAAACAGTGCTCATGAAAAGATGCCACCCCCTCACCCAGCCTGGACCCCAAACCCACCTGCCCCATACAGAGCACAGAGAAAACAACAGCCAGAAGCATCTTTGCAAAAAACCATGCACTAACATTCTAAGGAAATCCTTCCCCTTGGTCCTCACTCAGGACACTCTTCTCAGGAATGGCTGTAAAGCTTGCTTTTGTGGCCACTGTGGCCCACTGCAAATCCACAACAATCAAGAGAGCAGAGAGGCACACCAGGGGAAGGACAGAGACCCGGGACAACAAGAGACAGCACTGCTATTAAAAACAGACCCAGAGGGGCACCTGGATGGCCCAGTCAGCTAAGCATCCAACTCTTCGTTTTGGCTCAGGTCATGATCTCATGGGTCATAAGATCTAGCCCCACACTGAGCCCTTGGGAATCCACACTCAGCAGGGAATCTGCTTGAGGTTCTCTCCCTCTGCCCCTCTCCCCACTCATGTGTGCATGCTCTCCTTCTCTCTGAAATAAATACATAAATCTTAAAAAAAAAAAAAAAAAAGACCCAGAAACACAAAGACGCAGTGATCTCCAGCATTTGCATTAGGGGCAAATGGCCCTGTACCCTCAATGGGGACAAGA
This sequence comes from Taxidea taxus jeffersonii, assembly GCA_003697995.1. Taxonomy (NCBI): domain Eukaryota; kingdom Metazoa; phylum Chordata; class Mammalia; order Carnivora; family Mustelidae; genus Taxidea; species Taxidea taxus. The sequence continues at coordinate 6,537 of RCUC01138343.1, read as the reverse complement.
GCTGGTTTGAGTTACAAAACCATCTAGTGAGCAGTACTAATGAGAATTTCAAGCACTTCCGAATGAGGCACCTGCCTAAGGAATTCAGCATGGATAACTACATGCCTTCACCCATAAGAATAGGCACTGTCACTGGGCTAAAGAAATTTGGAAATGATCTAGGGGCATCTGGGTGGCTCAGTCAGTTAAGCGTCTGCCTTCAGCTCAAAGTCCTAGGGTAGAATCCCACATACGGCTCCCTGCTCAGCTGGGAGTCTGCTTCTTCCTCTCTCTCTGCCCCTCCCCGCTGCTTGTGCACTCTCTCTCTCTCTCATGCTCATGTTCTCTCTCAAGTAAATATGTAAAACCTTAAAAAAAAAAAAAGGAAGGAAAGAAAGTTGGAAATTATCTAAACATCTAACATCTGGCATTAAAAACCACTGTATGCCCATTCAACAGAATCCTGTGGCAGCAAAAATGCTGTAGATGTAACAACCCTGAGACAGGGCCACACAGCACTGAGTTAATGAGGACAGGCCAAAAATATGTATACTATGATCACGTTTTATAAAAGGAAAAACAGTTGTGGACAGACAGACAAAACAGAGCCCAGAAGGAGAAGCCCCAAACATTTGTTTGTTTGTTTTTTCCACTGGGTGACAGGATTACAGGGATCCCTCCACTCCCCGCCCTTCTTGGGTCACTTTGTCTCTTTCTCTTTCTCTTCCTTTTTGTCTCCTTCTCTTTATCTCTCTCTCTCGTCCCTAAAATTTATTTTGTATTTTTAAAAATTCTACTTTTAATTTTTTAAATATTTTATTTATTTATTTGAGAGAGAGAGTGCACAAGCATGGGGAACAACAGGGAGAGGAAGAAGCAGACTCCCCACTGAACAGGAAGCCAGATGCAGGACTTGATCCCAGGACCCTGAGATCACACCCTGAAATGAAGGCAGATGCTTAACTGACTGAGCCACCCAGGTGCCAAGTGTTTTTCAAAATTCCAGGACAGTGATTAAGGACAAGAAAGTCACCTCAAAAACACACAGTACATTCAAAATGGAGCACACTCTGTGTGGAAGCTGTTCTGAGGGTAGGCACCCACTGCCTCCTTGCATCCACAGGATGACCCTGGCTGCAGCTTTCATTCTTTCCTTCCCCAACAGAGAATCCCTTCTTTTGAATATCTGGGTTTCCCAAAATACCTACACTGCAATAATAAATGATAAAAATTATTTTCCTAACAAAATCATTAAGTTTTCAGTCAATAATATGAAGTACCTACTATCATGTATGAAAGCTTATACTTGATACACAGATCAATAAAGTCCCTTTGTAGGACATTCCCAGGGGAAGGCAACATAGAAACATACAAAGCAGTTTCAAAAAAAATTCTATCCAAATAAAGAAAATTTCAGGGGAAACCCCTCAGCCACACAAAAACCCCAAAGGTGCAGGCCATGCAGACAACAGACACTAGACCCTGCAATGTCACCGAGACCTCTCAGTGCCAAAGCACACCCACCCCTCCCTTGGCCCCTCGAGTCCCCACACATTGTTCTGTTTCAGAAACATCCATCCAGGTTAGCCCTCTCTTCGGAGCTGGCCTCACCACTGTCAGAAGGGGCTGCTTTCCGACAAGTCCCTGAAGGCTAGATCTTGCTACGAGGCTCCTGAATTTCTGATGACAATTTATAAAGTCACCCTGAATTTCACAGAGCAAATGTCTGAACAAGCCAGAGGCATCTGAAGAGAAAGCAGAGAAAAAGCACATGGGCAGGAGAGCACACATGCGACGGTGGTGGCAATAGGGTGAGGCTTTGAACAACTCATGTGCTGTGGGCCATTTGGGAAAGAACCTTGAGCAGTAGAATGTGAGCACAGACAGAAGATAAGCCACCAGATCCTGCCTGAATAGCATGCTGCTGGTGATTCAGGAAAGTGGAGACCAGGAAAGACTGTGGAGGAACACTGCCTTCAGGTTCTGAGGTCCCGGCCGCCCTCAAGGGAGCTGTTGGTAAGTCAGCCTCTCTGAAGCATCCCACTGTTTTATAAAAACATAGCACTTCCTGCACTCAGAACTCATCACTGAAAAAACACAGGTGGTGAGTGCATTCATTGGCTCCCGTCCCCTGTACTCTTCTGTTCTGTGTAAGGGACTGTGCTAGTTCTAGAAGGAACATTAGACAAATGATTGGTTCATCAGAGGAGAGAGACTTTTTCCTTGGCCTTGAGCTCAGAAAGGAATCTGGAATTGGGTGTCCAACAAACAGGGCATGGGGGAACATAATGGCCGTTGGCCTCGGTGCCAGGGGCACATACCACGTGTAGAGCTTCTCCACTTGCAGCACTTCATAAGCCAAAGTCCTGACCGTCACCAGGGACCTGTAAGGCTCTCTGGGACACCAGGCAGTAGGCACACTGTTTTCATTTAAATTAACCCTGCATACCAATGGAGAGTTGTATGTCTAACCCATCCCTGCACCCGCTCTCTCAAACATCACAGAGTTTGATAAGACAAGGTAATCTCTCTCCTCAAAAACCTTTAAACCGAAGCTCTGGTCTGTCTCCACTCTCGTCTTCATGATCATGCCTCCTCCTCCCTCGGTTCAAACTAGAGAACCTGAGGCTGAGCCTGAGACCCACAGAGCTGGGGCAGGGGCAGGGGTGGGAGGAGACGGGGGCAGTCAGGAAAATAGTGTCTTCCTGGAACTCCCTGTATCTGGGTTTCCCGTTCACCAGGGATGATGCCTGTGCCCTTTTGGCACTGGTCACCAGTGCCAGGAAAATGGCATCAGTGCCTAGCTCCCCACCACCCAGGAACAGCCAACACAATGGTACACACCACCTAACTCCCATGTGGAATGCCTCCTATAAACAGTGTGGACCTTTTCCCCAGCTGCATTTATTAGCAGAACCACCAGAGGCACAGGGGTGTGCTTGAGAAGCCGCAGACTACTCTCACCACTGCAAGCTGGCACGGGCAGGCATGGGGGAAAAGTCACATTCGGGATCTACAACAGAAGTCTGCACCCAGACTTCTACCCGGGGTCTCCAGGCTCCCATGGCAGTGCCTCAACGCTGGCAGGTTGGCCCATGTCTTCTCTTGCTACTCACAAAGTATCTGTACCCAGGCTACAAAAATAAAGTTCCCAGGAAGCTCTCCTTTATCCTCAGTGACAGGCTGAAACTCACGTGGCATCTATAGCTCAAACAGCTTTCATAACCCCTGGGTCACAGACCTTCACACACCCCAGGCCAGAGTACTTGGAGGCCACAGAAGCATACTCAGCGTGCCTACCCTGTGCAGGGACAGGCGGGCCTGCAGCGAGAGCCAGCCCAAGTAACAGGGTCAGCAGGAGGGCAGGGGAGGGGAGAAGCACTGCATGACCCCTTCAACCACATTTCCTGCTCAGCCTCCAACAACTGAAGTTCCAGAAACAAGAGAGGCAGTGAGTTCAAAGACCTCCTGTTTAGGGAGGCCAAAGCCCAGGGCAGCCAGGACACAGTGGCCGGGTCAGAGGATTGAGCCTCCCTGACACAAGCCTCACAAACCCCCATCCGTGCACCATGGCCCCAGCGCTATTTGCCCAGCCAGCACATGCTGAGGCTTCACCATTCCCAGAGTATGGAGTTTCAATAGGTCCTCCTGTTCTTCTGGTCCCCTGGAGCTTACACAGTCCCCTGGGCTCCCCGCCACCGCTGCCCTTTCTGCTCCTCCACCAAGCCCTCCCTCCACCCAGCCCCAGTGCCCTGTCTTCCCTGACCTTCCAGCCCCTGAGACCATAATGACATCCCCTCCCTGGGAACTCCTTCTCTCCCTCATTTCTCCATCAACATCTCTGATGTGTTCTCATTTCTGCAACGAGTCTCCTTTTTTCTCCTCCCACTGTCAAAGGAGGTGTCCTTCCCACCCCCACATCCATGCTGACCACAGCCAAGTTCCCTCAGAGAGGTACTAGAAATGACCAAATCAGAGTTTCCAACTCAGGTTGGCTTCTGCTCCCTGTATCCAAGTATCTTCTAAAAACACCTATGAGTGTCCCATCCATCATCTCACACTGCATGTGCTGAAAGCAGGTCCATTCATTTATCTCTCCCAGTGATTCTTCTCTAGATAGCCTTCTTTCCCCTGGGGCATCCCTGTTCTCCAGAACCCTGCCTCAAATCCTACTTCCTCCATTCCACAGTCCTCAGCCACCCCGCCCACTGATACCGCCTTTATGTTCTTCCATCCCTCTGGTCATTTTTTCTTCCTGCCCTGTTGTTTTGTAGCTGGACCATATCACAGCCTCCCACCTGGTCTCCCTCCAGGGCCTCCCACTTTTAAAGCCCCGGGCACCCCAGCCCACATGGCCTCTCTCTCCCAGCACTGCCATCCACGGTGTCCATCATCTGCTTGTGGACTTTCATGGGTGCTCTGTTGCCAGAGTCAGACTCTGCTAGACCTTCCAGAGAAATGACAGCCACAGAGACTGTTCAATCTCACCGAGCACAGAGATGGAAGGAGAGTGTAAGCCCGGCATATGGCAGGAAGGTATTTCAAATCAATGGGGAGGAGGAGACCTGGTGAGCAAGCCAAAAGGAGAACAATCAACTACACATTTAGGGAAAGGATGCGGTTTGTTTCTACCATACAATGTTTGCAAAAAGAAATTTGAGCTGTACTGAAGAGAGAAATCTTAAAAAAAAAAAAAAAAAACTGTAAAAGTACTAGAAAAGATTACAGGTACATATTTTGTATTCTTAGGAGAGGGAGGGTCTTCCCGTGAAGTCGAGAATCCAGAGAGAAAATGACTGGTAGATTGAAGTAATAGGACTGTGTGATGGGAGTGCAATAAAGACACCATAAGCCAACCCAGACCAATACGAGAAAAATTTACGACACGTAAAAAGAAGTAAGATTAGCGTTGAAAGTATCTTACAAGTTCCTAAAAATCAGTTAATCAAAAGGAAGAAAAAGTAACAGAACAATGGACCAAGAACATAAACAGGCAATTTCTAGAAAAAGACAAATGGCCAATATTTGAAGAACACTAAACTACACTCATAAGCAGATAAAGGGCCATTTCAGCAAAATGAGGTTATCTTTATGAGAAAAACCTCTGGTGAGAGGCTGTAGGAACAATGACACACAACTGGGGGCCTGTAGGTTGGCAAACATCTCTCAGGTGCATTTCGCCAGAATGTACCCAAATTCAGAGGCTGGACAGCTTTGGCCCCAGCAATTCCTCTGCTATGTTGTCTTCTGCGGAAACGTGTACTTGTGCACAAAGATGCCATGTGTGGGGACCACCAAGCCCTATGTGGCCAGGGAGTCCCAAGTCTCTGAGGCTGGAGAAGGGCGTCCGGGAGGCCAGGTAATGGGTGAGACAGGAAAGGAAGGGAGCCCCGGGCGGCCACGCGGAGGAGTCTGGATATTACTGTACGTGATGGGAAGACAGAAGGCTCTGAGCAAAGGAGTGCCATGGTATTTTTCTCATTCCAGGGAGGTAGCTGTGGCTGCCCTCTGGGAAGAGGCAGGGCAGGAGCAGGGAATCAGGAGGGTCTTGTGGTGGCGCCCTGGGCAAGACAACAGTCCCCCAGGTTTGTAGGGCAGCAGGGGAGGCAGAGAGAAATAGAGGCCTCTGGCATAGGTTCTGGGAGCACAGGAAGTGGGACTCCCTGATGGCTTGGATATGGGAGAGGAAATAAGAGAGGAATCTTGCTCACTGGGGCCTAAGCAGTGAGGACGACTGGTGGCACTGTTCACCGGGCCTCCCACGGATCTCTGTGTAGATGGTCATAAGAATCGTACCAAAGTGACAGTGAAGGGATATAGTGAGAATGAGAGGGTGCAGACAGCAGGGTCAGAGGGAAGCACGTCATCTTCATTGGTCTGAGAGTGAAAGACAACATTTCTGACCTTTCTACCCTTTCCATGTTGCTTTCTGAATGAGATGTTGCATTGTTTTCTGTTTTTTTAATTTAAATAGCCATTGCAGAAATTAAGGTGGGCAGCTTTGCCCTGGACACTGCAGTTCTCTTCTGTCCTGGAGCAAGAGAAGGAGAGAGAATGTCAGAAAGCCAGGCCCATGGGCCGGGACACAGTGTAGATTTTAATCTACTGTGTGATGGGAAGCCGCAGAGACAGAATGACAGGCTTTGATCTGGAAAGATTCCTCAGGCTGCTGTGCAGAAAACACAGTGATGGGGGTGGAGAACAGAGGTGGACTGAGGTGATGGACATGTTCTTAAGTTAGAAAGGCTGCGCTACACAACACCATCAATGTACTAAATACCACTGGACTGTTGGCTTCCCAAAGGTCAAAATGGTCAATTTCATGTTATGTGTATTTTACTACCAAAAAAAGAACAGATGCAGGAAGACCAGTTCAAGACCAAAAGACCTCCAGGTGATGACAAGGACTCTTCCAGAAGGGTGATGGTGGTGGGCAATTAAAGCTGTCACATTTGGGATATGCTTAGGAGGTTAAAAGAATAGGATTACAGATATAAAAAGTACTTTTCTGTTTGGGCCTGAACAACTCCATGGATGCCTGAGCCACTTACAGGACCC